>JAECUM010011456.1:0-77966 GCA_016617855.1 Megalonaias nervosa | reverse complement strand
ATATATATGATACTTTAATCCTATAATAAACAGCATCCAATGGAACATGATCTGATTGTTGAGTTTTATTCACCTTAGTTGTCAAAACAAAACGTTCGTGGACAAATATGGTTTTCATTAATAACTGTTACAACGGCATTTGGACGCTAAAATGGATGAAGAAAAATCGGAGTAGAGGTCAAACTATTATTGATTCAGTGCTCAAAATGGAGATGAGTTACATTCGCTACGAAGTATGAACAGCACTTCATGGTTTTTCTCCGTTCATAAGCAGGTGACGCCCCTTCAAATAATAATAATAATAATAATAATAATGTCTTTTACTTCAAATGGCTGACAGAATTTGGTAACAGCTCGTTGACATTATAGCCTTACAATTTAAAACAAATATACAATAAACATGTGCAATTATTTCCAATATACAAGGTTAACGATTATTGCATGTAAGAAAACAAATAATAGAAATAAGAACAAATTAAACACGGCTTACATCCCCTTAAATATAAATATATCAAGCTATCACGCAGAAACGTTATGCAGTCATACAATCAGGACTGCTGATTTTAATAACTGTACTGACATAGTTTCTTAAAAACTGAACCATTAGTTGCTTGTTTTTGATTATGATTTAAACTGTTCCATAAAACTGTACGAGTGTAAGCAAACAATTTATTAAAATACTCTATATAATCGTTTGGTATATGTCAATCATTGTTTTCACTAGACTTTTCCTTGTACTGATGTTCGTACAAGCGTAAAATCAGAAAGATACTCAGGTGCCAAAATTATTAGACTTTGAAAGAAATAACAGCTTTTCTAAAAATAATATTACTGTTAAGTGACGTACATCTACAAGTGCTGAAACGAGATAATATTGATCTTAAAATGGATTTGACATTTAAAATCAACATGGCTGCTCACTTTGTGAGTTGTACAGTCTCTAAATGTAGCAGATTATACATACTGACAGAACCACATTTCCCTACCATTTAACAGGTAATCATGGAAAATAAGTATGCATTGTTATGAATATCTATAGTATGTGTATTATCTTTATAACAATAGTTTTACAAGGGTCGTTAAGCTAATAATGTTTTAATGCTAATGTCCTAGCATCTTAGTCTGTACTTTAAAGATGTTTCCTGTATAATGTGTACGTTGTTTCAAGGTTGAGTAGAATTAGTTCAAGAAAACTTCACGTGATGTGATTGGAAGTTGTGGGTTTTCGGGGCAAAATGGCTTCTTGCCTCTTTCCTGATACTCCAGTGTAAATAGGCTAATTTGTTTACTGAGACAGAATTTCAAAATACCAAGTATTGTTAAATATGAAGCTTCGTCTTACCTTGTATCGCTACTGCGTATAATCGTTCTATATCAATGAATTATTGCACGGGATTGTTCTTTCTTAAAGCTTTTATTGGTCTTGTAACAGTTATTGAAAGAATTGATTCATTTAATTTATATAATAACATTCGCTGAAATTACAGTGCTCTAAAATTAATTTAAAGAACATCTAGAAATATTAACAGCTGCAAGGAATTGCTATAACATTAATTCAAAGACATTTGGATGATTAGTAGTTGAATTTGAATTACCTCGAACTTATTCAAAGACATCTAGATTTATAGTTGTATTGTAATTACCGTGAATTTATTTAAAGATATTTTGGGATTATAACACAGTGATTTTTTAGTATTGTTGCTATATCAGTACAATTTAGACCTCACTCGGAATACCTTTGGAACTTATACTGGATTACACGGAACCATTGGAATTTATCAAACTTTCAGGATTTTAGGAATTCATTCGCCATGCCGTAAATTATTTTTAATTATATTACTTTGTATGTTAGGGAAATAAATTTATAATTTTCAATTATACAACTATTGTTGGGTTTTGATCTTTCATGTTACGTTGACCAAGATCCCAGAGTCGTAACAGCATGAAAATCACGACGAAAGGCAAGTTGTGGTTATTACTGCATGCGCAAGTAGTGCACACCCGTCGCCTAACTCAGTGATAGAAATTTGATAAATGTTTTCCAAGATTAATATCCCAGCATTTCATATTGCCTTTTTATGCACATTGGTCATACTTTGGTTTTAAAAACTGATGTTTACATATCAAATTTACTAATAACCGCTTTTTCATTCGTAAATCGGTTTTCGCAGTAACAATTATTTCAGGCGCACATGCGATGGATTTATAGCGTTTTCATTATAATTTTTCAAAAGAAGACATTGAAATTAAAAAAGGATGAATTCAATGTTCTTCTCATGATGTCTTTAATTGGATTCGTTCACATTTTCTACTGTGTTATTCTTTTACAAGCACAAGCATAGGAAAGTCTTACTTGACTTTCGTAAACTAAGTCTTCTATTAAAGATTTATATGGCAGTCTGAGGTTTTGTTTTTCTTTATGTTACAACCTCACTTAACATATTTAGTTACTGAGCAAATAAATATTATGCCATCTTTATTTAAATTTATTTTAAATAGAAATTGTTTCGAAAACGTATTTTTGTATACAAAAAAATACAATACAGTTATTGTAGTTCTAACTACCAATAGTTAGTATGTCCTTGTATATTGAATTCCACCTGAATACACAAGCAAACAAAGGATGAACCAATATGAGTCTGCATAGCAATCAAACATAAACGGCAAATTACGTATAAGTAGCTCGGTAAATAAACTGCAGTTTGGGAATCATTTCTTAACACCTTTAAATGACAAGAAAATACTTGTAGACACACGCACAGAACAAACAGAACTTGTGAAGACAGGTTTTAATAGTACCATTTTATTTTATACATATAAAGGGATTTACACTCCTAAGTAACTAATGCAATTAATAAAAAAACAGCCTTTCTTCACAGCACATATTCTTTCTGTCATTTAGCAGCCAATTATAGTATGTGTGCGTGATGCAAATTCCATTGTATGCACGCATCTCTTTACTGCGTACATAAACATGCGTCTTATCACATCCATACATATTCCCAAGCAGTCCTGCCAGTCTTACGACATGCATTCATGTCGGTCTACTTAGTAAAAGTACCATAAATATTTGCCCATTTTCCCCCACAGAATATAGTTCCAGTTAAAGAGGAACACATCAAGTTGCAAGTCTGAAATATACGTGTCCGCGCCAATACACAATTGGTCTGTAAAAACTGCAGAATTGAACCTTTTGCGGCACTTTCAGTCTCTTTATTACTGTAGACTCTATCGATTGTCATTTATTAGACAAGATATTATTGTCGAACGCATATCACCTTTTCCCCTTATGATCAGACTATATAATCGTATTTTAATTTCATTGAACTGAACCGTGTTGTAAGTCATACGGTGCCTAAGGTAGGTATTTTAGTATGTTCAATCGGTGAAAATTAAAGCAAACTAGACCAGAAATCGAAAGCAGGAACGGAAGAAAAATAAGATGTGTATTAGAACCGTGAAATGAACTCAAAGCAATCGTTAATAAAATTTCAGAAGATAGTGGAATGTTTCAGTGTTTAAACCTTGGATTTTTGCAGAACCATTTTTTACATCGTCACACAGTTAAGTAAGACAAAGTCTTGGAACACGAGTTCTTCATTCAAAAATACCAACCCCAACAGGATGAAGAAGATGACCACAAGAAGAAAGGCAATTTCATCTTTTTCGATTTCGAATGCATGCAAGAGACCGGCATTCACATTCCTAATTTCTGCGTGGCTCATCAAGCGTGCGAGAAGTGCATCCAAGAGGCTATCTTTACTAATTGTCCTCACTGTAGCAAGATTTCTGGTGGGTGTGAATAAATCTTTCGGGGACCGAACACGCTGACCGATTTTGCCCAATGGATCTTAGACCCAATCGACTAAACGTGGAGTCAAGAGGACATCCAACGTTACGGAGATTGCCATCGCTATGCCACGGTGATGGCTCACAATTTCTCTTGATACGATGGACAGTTTCTTCCAAAATACTATACGGAACAAAGCACCGAACGTACAAAAGTGAATCTGAACGGAGACAAGCTCGTTTCTATGCAAGTGGGACAAGTGCAGTTTAAAGATTCGATGAGTTTCTTGGCCATGCCGTTGAGTCGAATGCCTAAAACATTTGGAATGCCAGAAATGGCCAAATGTTATTGTCCAAACGTTTTCATTACCGAAGCCAATCAACACACCGTTCTACCCCATTTGCCTGATGTTCACTATTACGACCTCGACAACATGCGCACCGAACAACGAGAAGCTTTCAACAAGTGGTACCAAACTAACGCTTCAGACCCGTTCGACTTTCAGGAAGAAATGTTAAAATATTGTCGTTCTGACGTGGACATTTTACGGCGATGCTGTCGAAAATTTCGACATTCGTTCATGGAGCATGGAGGGATCGATCCTTTGAAAAAAGCCGGTACCATTGCCAGAGCGTGTTCTTTAGTGTACCACAAACGATTCATGCCCGAGAAGACACTGGCTGTCATTCGCCCTCAAACGACGAACTTTGTCAAACGTTAATACTCGGTCAAAGCTCTACGCTGGCTACTTTACTTGTGTGACAAGGCAGACAAATGGATCCAACAGGCTCAAGCTGGAAAAGGTGAAAAGACCATCAGAACATATTCCGTGGATGGATGGAACTTAGAATACCTAAGATCGTGTACGAGTTTAACGTTTGCTTATTTCACGGATGTCACATCTGCTACCCTCAACGGTACACCCAAAATCAGGATTTTACAAAGTACCATGGAAGACTTGTACGAGGCCACTTGTCAGGGACGCTTATTAAAGTTACAACAGCAAGGATTCCAAGTCGTGGAAATGTGGGAACACGAGTACGATCACTGTTTGAAAACCGATCACGAATTTAAACGTATCGTGGAAAGTTACAAGTTGGTGGACCCTTTCAACCCTCGGGACAGTTTGCCACCTGTTTGCTGTACCACGCCGACCAGGAGAAAAAAGAAGAAATCAAATACTTTGATGTGTGTTCGCTGTATCCTTACGTGTGCAAATATTGTCACTTTCCCGCTGGGCACCAACAATTGTTGACGGAACACACTGACGTGGACAACATCTGACAATACCAAGGATTGATTAAATGTAAAGTCTTGCCTCCTATGGACTTGTATCATCCCGTTTTACCTCACCATTTCCAAGGAAAACTGATATTTCCCTTGTGCCGTACTTGTGTTTAAACGTGCAACCAAGACCAACCTTGTTATCACACTCAGAAAGAACGCGCCTTGACAGGAACGTGAATTAGCGTAGAATTGCTTAAAACTCCGGACCTGGGATACCAACTGTTTGAAGTGTACGAAATTTACCACTTTCCTAAGGTTGAATAGTACTACAAGGGTGGCGGGACTCAAATAGACATTTTCGCGGACTACACTCCCGAAAACCATGAGAAATTCAAAGAGAAATACTTTGAGGAGGAGGGCATCACTTTAGACCACATCGAGAAAAACGAAGGAAGGCGATCGTTGGACAAAGTGATGTTAAATTGTTTGTGGGGGGAAATGGCACACCGTCCGTGTTAACCCAAGACGGAGTATTTAACAGAACCTTCCCGCTACTTCAGACAATTCACGACAAAACCAAACACATCAAACACGTGGACGTCTCTCGTAAAGACTTGATCCTGGTTAATTACGAAGAAGAACTGGACTTTGTACAGTCCGACGAATTTGGAAATGTCATTATTGCAGCTTACCTGACAGCCCATGGTCGCTTAAAATTGTACGAAGCTTTAGAACTGTTAGAAGATCGTGTCCTGTATTTTGACACAGACAGTTGAATCTACATCCATCGCCTTTGACAATGTCACCCTGACAATGGAGACCAACTGTCACGGAATTCTGTAGATCCCACTATTTATTAAATGCATTTACTCGGGTCTCGTTTTTTGTGTACAACGATACCCGAGGGTGATTTTTTTTATATTGTACAATATTTCGAAACAGTGAATTCGGTTCATCCCTGCCGAACGTGCGAAGTGCTCTACATGGCAAAAACCTGATTTACATCTATCACGGCTACATTGTATGTATATAAATGCCTCACCATAAGGTGATATCTTCACATTACGGAACGTCATGTCAGTAAGCAGTATACTTATGGACTTGCACATCTTCAGCTGTAGAGGCATGCAATTTATAAATTTCTGATGTATATTATTTCTTATGTATATTGTAAGGTATAGCTATATACGTACTATCACGTTTATTTTTGTATGTTTTCAATGTAGCTTTGGCTTGCGTAGTATAACGTAAATATTTTCTATTATTGTTTGTGACTCAGCAAGAGATTTATATTAGCAATATAAAGTTATATTTTATTAAGAAACGTTCCGTACCATAGGAATCTCATCGGACACAGGTTCACTTCTGAACCTGTTTATTGTTTTGTAATATTTTACCGATAACCTAATTTGCATAACTTACCGTATATAACGTCATTACGTTTCATCCTATATGCCCGTGTCATGAATAGTACACGGTGTTAGATGTATTTTCAGCTGATCAGAGTCATCCATGGTGATCGTGGTACCACGTCGGTACCAGCTGCAGAGCTAACCACAGAAGTTAGCCATAGCAGCCGTAGAACTGAGGGAACAGTGTTGCTGGTCAAGTAGCAGACGATAGGGCGTTGCTGACCGAATTGGTGGGCGCTGACTGCTTGATTGACCAAGGATTTGAATGGTGGTCGGTGGCTACCTATAATGTTGATTGCTTGATTGACCAGTGTGACTGGTAGCCAAGTGTGATATTGACGGAGTGTTTTGTGTTACTCCAGGCATGTAATCTTTTAGCCGTGGGCTAATTTTGGGGTTTTGTTATACCCAGTGTTTTGGGAGTGTTTGGATATTTCGTATAATATCTTTCGTATCAATTCATCCTTTTACTATTTGAGTAAAATACCTCGGGTTTCACTATTTGAGTGAATACATCATTTTTACTATTGAGTATAAAGCATTTTTTTCATTGTGTGTAATTACCGTGAACCGTACACCTTTGCCTTTGTACTGTGTGAGATCATTTATTTGTACTTATATTCGTTGCATTATTAGGTTCGTGCGGATTATGTTAATTTGTCCAATATTTGGATTTTATACGCGCACGTATCAATCATAATTCTTTTCTCATTTAAGTCATACATCAATAAACATTGCATTTGTATCACCACCAACAGTGTTCTGCTATAAATCTGAAATCCCAACTCGGTTATCTTGTTACACCGACGACAAGATTCTAAGTTTTGCTAGTGGCGGTTCTAAAAATTATGGCTACGTATATCGGGACCCCCAAGGAGAAGTGCACACCGTGTGTAAGTGAAAGGATTTATCGCACCAGTCAAGTGGTGAACTTTGGGGTATTAAAAGAAACCTTGCAGTCTGGAGAGGATCAAGATTTTAAACTAACCACGTACGAACCTCACAAGATCGTACGTTTAGCCACACACCAAATCGTCAGTTGATCCTTTAAAAAAAATGTATCAAATCGTGTACCAGAAGCGAGTACGTCTTCCTAACCACTTCACTTTACCGTACGGACACGGTGATATTGCTCAGAATATAAAAAGGGAAAACGTCCAAGACCGATAGCTCATTTTAACTACAAACAAGAGAAAGATGAATCCTTTCGAACAGACACAATTCAAATTCGGTGATTCTCAAAATGAAGTGCGATGCTGTGCCTTGCGATTGCTGGAATGCAGTACGCTGTGACCTCTGCAATTTAGCACAACATCATGGGAACTTCGCTATGACTACTACTACTACTACTATTACTACTTCTACCACGGAAAGTGATGCTGTGCATATCAAACCTGACGGATGAGAATGGAATGACAATTGTTATCGTGGACTCTTTACTGGTTTTCATTGTCAATGTCATCCTCAATGTGAAACCATGCGGCTACCACCCTACGGATGTCATCCATGCCCGAGCAAACTACTTCGGGTTTCACCGTACCCTGATCGAAATGAACCTGCCAAAGAACAATATTCGTTCCCTGTGGGTTTTTCTGAATACTGAGACTTTGAAGTCGTTTCCAAACCTCTCAAGGAAAGTGGCCTAAATATCTGGGAGGGCCTACCCCTGAAGAATTAGCCAGAGCTGGATCTATCCACTTGGGCGAACGTAATAAAGTCAAGTGCTTCAGTTGCGGTCTGTCACTTCACGAGTTGGAGAAAAAAGACTCGGCTTACCTGGAACACGCTCGATGGTCTCCTCCCTGTCACTACGTACCTTTAGTAGGACTCTAGTAATCTCATCATAGATACTTTACATGAGAATCTTCGTGGTTTGCCTGTGGAGTTGAGAGAACGCATTTACCAAGAGTTTGTCAAAATACAAGTGAAACGGAAGAATCAACTGCACCCTTTACGTCACCAAAATTTTAAACACTGGTACCTGAATGCTAAAAGAGGACTGATTCATTTGAAATCGTTCCAATGGTCAGAGATTGATCAACTGTCCAAGAACCAGAAGACTTTGGTTGCTATTCATTCTACTTACAAGGTGACCATACCACAAACAATTCCAAAGGAAGACTTAGAAGATTACCAAAATCCTTTACACGAACAAATATTGTCAGTAGAGGAAAATTCTGTGCAGTGTGTGGTGTATGATCTAGTGACTAAACAATCTGGATACGCCACTGGAGTACGACCAGTTCTGTGCAAAAGTTACATCTATTACCTTCGAAAACAAAGACATTGCTGTGAATGTCTAGTTTAGAAGAGTACATTCAGAATCTACCTCTGGAACTGAGAAAATGCATTTACCAAGTGTTTGTCAAAGTACAAGTCAAACGCAAAGAACAACTGCATCCTTTACGTCACCGATGTTGGAACCACTGGTACCTGAATGGTATAAGAAGATTAATTCATTTCAAAGTGTTCAAATGGTCAGACATTGATGAATCACGTGGGATTCATCAAGTTTTGGATGCCACTCATTCTACTTACAAGGTGACCATAGTACACCAAATTCCAACGTAAGAGTTGGAGGATTACCAACATCTTTTACAAGAACAAATCTTGGTTCAAGAGACAACTTCAGTGCGGCGTGTGATATGTGAGTTAGTGACTAAACAATTTTGGTATGGTACTCAAATAAAACCGCTTCTGTTCAAACAGTTCATTTATTACCTTCAACAAAAGAGGGTATAAGAACTTGCTAACATGCCACGACCTTTATCAGTCGTGATACAACAGATTCCGTGGAAGGAAGTCAATGACACTATTCAGACTGTGGAGGATTACCAACACTTTTTACTAGAACATTGTCCATTGAATTGGGGAGGATGTGTGGTGTGTGTCTTAGTGACTTCCTCTCTGGGATTTCGTTTACCAGCTAATTCCTTGTGGACTTTTCACGAACAGTACCTACCACCAAAAACATGAGGGTGGTATCTTTAAATGTAAACGAGAAACTCGTTCTGTTAAACGCCCTGCGGTTTCATCTCGATACTTCTCTACCTCTCAGGGAAAAGAAGATTCGTCAACTTTTAGTCACTGAAAATGTTCACGAAGATGTGTGTATAGCTTGTGATTGATATATGCTCATTGTATGTGACTGTAAAAATTTGGTTTTGAGGTTTGGACAAAGGAAGTGGCAAACTATGCCCAAGATTTAGCGATGATGCGATAGTCAAAGAGGTCGTCAAACAGACTGGTCATACACCCTACCAACTATTCCAAAAATACTACTTACAAAAATAAGATAAAAGGGCGTGTGCCAAGTCATCGACGTCAGTATATTTTATGTGTGCTCCGGAACAAAGATGAAGAAAGGATTATCTCCTCGTTTAGCCAAATATTGGGATGTGTTCTGTTCTGTCCAAAACCCCTCCACCCTTGCGAAAACAACTCGCTCAAACCGCTTTGAAACTCGTCGTCTATACCGTGTGCGAATGTTGCTTGAATCTCTTGAAAGGAACGATACCTTTGTCTGAACATCAGAAAGAATGCTTAGCCAAGCATCGACACATTCTTCGCCAAATGGTCCAAAAGAAAATACCCATCCGTCAAAGCAAAATGAGCAACTCGGAGGATTTGTGCACCTGTTGTTAGGACCCGTACTAAAAGCTACATTGGCACCAATGATTACAGGACTCGTGGGAGCTGCTGATTCACAAGGGATAGGTCAAAGATAAAAAGGATCAAGAAGATAAAAGGGGCCTCTTGGGTCAAAAGATCTCAGACGTGACCTTTGGAATCTAATAAAAGCACAAAAACTAACTTCAGTGCCTTACAAACGATGGATGGAATTCCATCGTTGGCAAGAACGTACCCCGCATTTACCTCCCAATCCACATTTAATCGAGATGTCCCAGTTACAACACGAATTGCAATCGTTTATGTATCTCAGCGATTTGTCAGAAACGGAAACATCGCAACGGTACGGTCATGTGTAGCATCGTCTTTTCCAGAAAGATTTAGACGAAACAGCTCGACCGACTCTGAAATATTTTAAGACCCTGATGAAAAGTCCATCACCACCACTACCCCAAGTGACCAAGACAGACGCAGCCCCACGGATGTCTGAGGAAGAAGAGGCACGAGAAGTATTTCAAATACCGCCAGCGGCTCTCATCCCTAGTAAGATTGCAGCGTCCTTTCTGACCCCATCCCAAACGCCCTAACGAGAAGAACTCAAAGCTTGGATTAAACAGATGATGTCCACTCCTCCTTCGACAGAAGTGAAATAAGAAAGCAAGACAAAAGCAATCCCAATACCAACATCACCACTATCCTCGACTTCTATTCCCGTGGCACGTCGAACACGTAAAGCCGTTTCCAAAGCACCACCTCACACCAGCCAGAGTAGCATCCGTGAACAGTGGGTGATATATTAAAGACATTGAGAGTCGTGACGGAGAATTTGCTAGGCACCATTTACAACGATCCATCCCATCGTGCGGGAAATTGTATCGTGCTGCCAAAATCTGATTCAAAAGTGTCCGTTTTCCTCAAGTACAACGATGGTTACAAGAACATGTCACGAACACCTTACACAAACCCATTCGACGAAAATTTGCCAGCAATCTCACCCGAGTAAAGGGCATTGATCATCAATGACAAGCCGATTTAGCGCATGTCTCTAATTTGGCCACTTACAATCGTGGTTACAAATAGTTGTTTTGTGTCATGGAGGTCTTTTTCAAATTTGCTTCGGGTCGTGCCACTGACTTCCAAATCGACCACTGAGTTTAGTGCGAGCCATAAAGCTGGTGTTCAAACAAAATGGTCGTCAACCTCCTCGATGGCAAACGGACAAAAGAACCGAAATTCTGAACCAAGTTTTCCAAAAAGAATTAAACAAACGAGACATTCATTTTATCACCACCGAGAATCCCGAAACCAAGGCTAGCATCGTGCAATGTTTTCAAAGCACCTTGAAATAACGCATGTGGAAATATTTTACTCAAGTATATCGACTTCTTACAGCACCTGGTCAAAGCGTACAACCAATCTTACCATCGGGACATCGGATGAGCCCCCGAAGAAGTGACTCCCGACAACGAAGTGACCGTCCTCGAGCGCCTGTTTGGTACGTCCTCGACTGTGGCTGTCCCCAAGAAAGGTGGTGCTGACAGTGGAAGATTGGATGCGCATTGGCAAAACCAAATGCACTTTCGACAAAGGTTACTTACGCAACTGGACCACCGAAGTTTTTCATGCCACTGAACGAGTGTGTGGCCGTCATCCTACCGTCTATAAATTGCAAGACATGAACGGGGAAGTGTTCAAAGGAACTGTTTACTTGCCCGAGTTACAATGAGTGACCAAACAAGAAGACGAAGTGTACGAGATCGAAAGCATTCTCGATCAAAGAACCCTTCAAGTGGGAAAACGACGTGTCAAGAAGCCAAACTACGTTGGAAAGGATATCCTACCAGTTTTAATTCTTGGATCGACGCTTCGCAAGTCATCGACTGGTAAAAGAAGTGACCATCATGCCCTTCAACACAGCCTCAAGCACGACAATGACCACTCCTTCTCCCAGTTCTTCTCTGCAGGATCTACAAAAGCAACCCTTCCGGGTGTGGTGTGGACAACGTATACCTAAAACGGAAGTCGTCTTTTTCTGCCAAATCTTTCTGGTGTATTATGTCATCAGTGCTGCCATCGCCAAACTGAGTTTCCAACAATCAAACAACTGTGGACCATTTACTGAGCAGTTGCATCAGTTACCTTCTCCCCAATTCCTCACTGAAATACTCGAACGGTAACAACGAGAGTCTTGCGACCAACGTCAGTCACCCTCCCAACAGTCACGACCAAAACAACAACAGCCCTCCTTTAGACACTCCTCTGACCTCCAGTGACCCCTCCGACAGCAGAACTCTGGATTATGACTAACTAATTTTACTTCACGTTACCCAGTGACAGTACCATGGATGTGTTTCACCACAATAGTTTGGGCTGTTTTGCGACCAAATTATCTCAGGCCATCCGAATGGATCACGATGCCCATTGGGAAGTGGCTTTGGTCGAAATGATTCACCCTCCAAAAAACAAAAACATCACTGAAAATCAAAACACTTTTGAGGTCGAAGTTATGAACGACCAAGTGCAACAATACGTGAATAAAATTTCTAGTACCAGCACTGTTAGGCTATTTAGCTCCATGCAAAGGGTTATATGTAGGATCATTTAAAAGTGGTAAAAGGTTTCCTATCGACCAGCGATACAAAACCAAAGAGTTGAAAGTAAACCGACAAGATGGTAACGGTAATAAATAAAGCTTCCCGATCAACGGGGATTGTAAATGGTGTATGTTAATGAAGACAGATGAAAAGGTATTGAAAATAAGGGACAGTATATACGTCACATAAAAATACTCAAGGCATAAAAGTTATAGCTTAGAATAAATGTTTACTTCTTTCAGGAATTCTATAATACACGTCACATTTATTGTATCAAAAGTTCCTTCATGTCATGCACATTGTAGTACTGATCGCGCGTAGGTTGGAGGTCGAAACTTGCAATCATAAAGTGCATAACAGTGAATGGTTCGTTGTAAGAAACGCACTCTGGTGGGTCTTCTTTTAGTATGTGGGAATGTGTTATACAAGTATGACCAATTCTAATTCTCGCAATGACTACCTCCTCCCTACGGATGGTTCTGTAGGAGGAGTCCATTCTCCTTGGGTTGGCCTGATGGCATGAAGTTTGTTATTCACTGCATCATTCCATGATGCCTGAAACTTCTGACGTAAAGACTCTTTGATACTAGGTTTAAAATCAGTATACCGTATTTTAAAATCAGATGGTTCTAGGGATTTTAGCAGCGCTATATACTTTTTCATTACCTTTAATACCATAATGGATGGGTAACCAACAGTATACTATAATGTCGGAGGTACTCAGCTCAGTATTTTTCACGAGAATATTGGTTAATAATGGGTTCTATAGTTTTCTATCGTGCTGTGACTGAAGTACTGATAGTGAGTCGGAGAAGATGATGCTGATTAAAATACGTTTGTTTTTTATATAGCACAGAACAAGGTCTATTGCTCTTTTCTCGACTGAAAAAATTGATGTACCATTTGGTAAACCAACTTTTGTTGTGTTTTCCACAAACGAACGCTGCAGTAGTCTTTTCCTCATCCTTTGATCCATCAGTATAAATTCTTGTGTAGTTTTTAATTGGGTGAGAAGTTTATGATAAGAGTTGTGGAAGATGGAAGGTTTGTCTCAGATTTTTCTCCATCGTGTAGCGTAAAAAGTACATTTGGTTCTTTAAGTAGCCAGGGAGGTGTTTCAGAGATGGACGTTTTCTGAATTTTTGAAAGATTAATTTTGGTACTGTCAAGGCTGGATGATATTCTCATGCCAAAAGGAAGGTATGGCGTTTGGTTTATTTTGTATAACGATTTGAATTTGAGTTGAAAAACAGTCGAAAAAAGAGGGTTCAGAGGGTTTGATCTTAATTTCAGAGCATACTGTGCGGAAAGCATTTCTCTACGATGTGATAAAGGTGATTCGTTCGCTTCAGCGAGAAGGCTTTCACACGGGGATGTCTTAAAAGCTCCTAGAGCGAGTCTTATTCCTTAATGATGAATTGGGTCAAGCATCTTCAAATATGACTGCCTAGCTGAACCATAATTAACGCAAACATAGTCCAGTTTGGTGCAAACAAACGTTCTATATAAGCTGAGAATGACTTTTCTATCAGCACCCCAGTCAGTGTGCGCTACTATTTTAAGTAGATCTTGAGCTTTCAAGAATTTAGATTTCAAGTTTTTTAGGTGTGGAATACAAGTCAGTTTCCTGTCAAAGATAATATCTAAAAACTTTGTTTCCTCAACAACTGGAATAGGAGTTCCGTACATTGTGAGTTTAGTTTCATCATGATGCCTTCGTAACTGAAAGAAATGCATACATACCGTTTTTGATTTCGAGAATTTGAAACCGTTAGTATTTGCCCAATTTTGAATCTTGCTGATATTTTGCTGTAATTGTCTCTCAATTGTATGCATGTGCTTTGATCGATAACATATTAGAAAATCATCAATGTATAAGGAGCAATCCACACCAGGAGCCAAACACTTGGTGATGCTATTGATTCTGATGTTGAAAAGCGTCACAGATAAAATACTGCCCTGGAGCACACCCATCTCTTGTTCGTGCATATCAGAGAGGGTGGAGCCCACTCGTACCTTCAATTCTCTGTCTGAAAGAAAGTTTGATATGAAAGAGGGCAGACGGCCTTTTAGACCCAGATCATGCAGGTCATTTAGTATCCCGTACTTCCATGTCGTGTCATAGACCTTTCTAAATCAAAGAAAACCGCTGCTAAATGTTCCTTCTTGATAAATGCGTCGCGAATAAATGTTTCCAGACTAAACAGATATCATAAGTGCCAAGGCCATAATGAAAGCCACTTTGGAAAGGAGATACTAAATTGTTGGTTTCCAACTGTACCATACAAGCCGAGAATTAATCATTCGTTCCATTGCTTTGCACACACAGCTCGTCAGTGCAATGGGTCGATAGTTGGTACGATCTGCGCTATTTTTACCTGGTTTGGGAACTGGTATTACTGTTGCTTCTTTCCAAATCTTAGGTACATTACCAGTAATCCATAAATCATTGAAGATTTTTAAAAGAGATGTTAATGATGATTCTGGAAGGTGTTTCAAAAACTGGTAATGTATTTCGTCAGGCCCAGCGGATGTATCATTGGCCTCGTCTAAAGATTATATAAGCTCCAGTAGTGAGAACAGTTGGTTATAACTTTCCGAATTGTCGGATGTGAATTTTAAACGTGACTTTTCTTTTTGATTTTTTAATCTACGGAAGGCTTCCGAATAATTAGATGATGAGGAATTTTTCGAGAAACTGTCAGCAAGAATATTTGCTATGTCTCGGTTTGGACTGAAACTATTATTGTTCAGGTTCAGAGGTCGAGGAGGATTATGTTTTCTCTTTCCATTTATTTCGCGGATAGTGTCCCAAACTTTCTTTATAGGGGAACGAGAGTTTAAAGAAGAAACATATTTCTTCCATGATGCTTGTTTGCTTTCTTTGACCGTGCGGCGAGCATTATCCCTGAGAATACGGTATTTACTTAGATTTTCGGACGTAGGATGATTGTTAACTTTTCTCTTTAGTGACCGAAGGTGTTTGGGTTCCTTTATAGTTCAGTGAGGACTTGGGAATGGATTCTTCTGCAATCTCGATTAAAGTAGAAGTAAAATGCTGAATAGGGTCATTAATGTTGAAAAGAGTATCCTCATTAGGTTTACTATTACAGTGTTTCGAAATTAGCCCAGTCGGCCTTCTTTAAATTCCTTTGTGGAATTACCTAGCCAATTGTAGAGTTAATATTTTCAAGGGAAATTGGAAAGGGATTACTGCTGTGAAGGTCATCATCGACCTTCCAATTATAGTTCAAAAGCAGCGAAGGAGAACAAATTGTCAAATCGATACACGTGCATTTACCCGTTCCTGGGTGTAAGTCCGTCGGAGACTTGGTGTTATATATAGGCACAACTCGTGTCTAGAAATGAAGTCTTCAACTTTATGGCCTCTGTCACTGGTGTGATATGATCCCCATAAAATCTTATGGGCATTAAAATCCCCGAGTAAACAAATGGCGCGGTAAGTTGTTGAACAAGATTGTCTAATTCGTTTGGTACTAGGTTGTTGTTTGGTGGTATCTAAATAGAACAAAAGGTAATCACTCGGTGTAGAGTGACACTTACAGCAATGGCTTGCAAATTTGTGTTTAAAGGGATGACGTTTTGAGGAGCCCTATGTTTCACAACAACAGAAACTCCTCCTGAGGATTATGTAGCTAGGTTAGACCTTCCGCAGGGGCAGTCCATGTGGTTATTTTTCTGGCGGAAGTATCGGGTTCAAATTTTTCGTTCCAGGTTTGGAGCCACCCTGAGAACACGGAGCAGTTTCTTCTCTATCCATGTCCTCAATGTCGCCAAACCTATTGTGTAGCTTATTGGGGTCATCAGACCCATTTTGCTCCTGTTTGTTGTTGTTTTTATTGTTTATTTTTCATTTTGGAGATTTCGGTAATAGGAGAATGTTGAAAGTTGTCTGCGTGAAGATTGTATTTCTTTGTGCCTAGTAGTGTGGAATGTTAGTAGTTACTGTTGTATCGGGTAGATTAATTTGAGTTTGTCCATCCTTGATTGTCTTTGGACTGGTTTCTACAACAGTTGAGAAGGTTGGGCTATGTAAGTGGGTTCGAGATTCGACCATCTTTCTGGCCTAGGAAGGGGATATTTCACGTACATTTTACCCTCCGGATTTCCTTCTCTAATTTCCAGGTCTCGCAGTCTTTAGAATTAGCATGGTGACCTTTGCCTCAATATGCACAATGGGGATTCGCTCCGCAGTCTGCTTCTCGATGGCTGGTTTCAACGCGTCGGCCACACACAAGGCATCTGAAGCATTTCTCTTCGTGGTGACCGTAATTCTGACACTTGAAACAATGTAGAGGATTTGGAATATACACTTCAATTTTAACCTGCAAAAATCCAACTTTTACAACCTTAGGTAGTGTTGGTGTGTTAAAGGTAAGTATCATGGTGTTCCTGTCCTGCAATTGCGTACCGCGTTTGATACGAATTCGACGAATTTCAGTAACACCTTGATTCCTCGTTCCCTCGATGATTTCAGTGTCGCTGACACCTACGAGGTCTCGGCAGCGAATGACACCACTGAATGACTTGAGTGTCGAATGAGCGAAAGTAGTAACTGGAATATCATGGAAAGTCTGAATCTTCCTGATATTCTCAGTCAGCACTTTGCTCTCACATTCAACGAGCAAGCTACCAGATTTCAGTTTTTGACGCTTTTTGGAGTGCTAACTAGGCCAAGTATAGTCTTTTCGACTAAAAATGGTGATAGCGCAGCAATTGGTTTTGTACAATCTTTTGTCTGAATAACCATGAAGCGTGGGAATGATTCCACGCTGAATGATTAGTCATCCGAGTCCGATAATGGTTCAGAATGTTTTAATTGATTTTTGTTTTTGTTTTCCATTATCTTTTGCTTTATTTTCATCACCCATGTAGAAGCCAAAATTGTATTGGAAAGCCTCTGCTCAACCACCAAGATCCTCTCCTCCTCCAACACGGGACGCAACCCATGGCAAAAAGATTGCCTCTACTTAGTCGCCTCTTACGACACGTGGTGAGGACACGTTAGGCCAATTCTACAACCCCGGACCCGCAGGTGGGTGGACAAAACGAAACGAAGTGTCATGATCGAGTACCATAAAGTGGCTTGTCGCCTGTTGATCAAAATTTTCGGATGCCATAACGTTCTCCATTACATTTTTGTCTTGACATTTTGGGTGTAGACCTCAAGATGATCAAGGGTTCACACATACCACACATAACCAACAACTTGAATTTTGCGAAGTTCTTCCGTCACCTGGTAGAACTGAAGCAAGGATTAAATTTTATCTTTGTGTACTCGGATGTGGTGGAGTACAACATGGTGAGACACACATCCGCACCGTTACTGCGAGTCATTCCTTTCAAAGCGGATTCTGCCACGACCAATGACGAGGAAAGTGGAAACACCTATCACGTCCACCCCGACTTTGTACATCCTGACCATTTGACCATCAGTAAGTTGTATTTCGACAGTGCCAATATTCGTATAAAAGGAGATCTGGGACAAAATAGTCCCTTCTCCAAACGGAAAGTCACAGTGAAACTCCATTTTGGAAAACGATTCTCTAACGAATTGTAAGTCATGTATCCTGTGTACCAAGGAGTCGCTCGACAACGAGGACATGGTTATGGAGATGTGCTGAAATCGGCGTTTTGTTAAGTGGCTCCTTTTTTTTAAACAGATGGTGACACGAGAATTGCACGCCTTGAAAGATGACGCTTTGACGCAAGGCAAAGAATTTCTTCAAAACGTAATCGACACACAAAACTCAAAAGAAGCCTTCTTCCGACAAGACAAAAATGTCTTGCTTCAAACTGGAAAAGACATTTTGGACCAACGAGAAACTCCTTTATATGCACAGGACGCTGTCCAGTCAGGCATTCCTGCTTCCTTGACACCTCAGCAAGGACAAGGTAGAAAGAGACGATGAAGACACACCTCCAAAGGACTTTACACACACACACACACACACACACACACACACACACACACATACACACACACACACACACATAGCTAGAAAGAAAAAGAAAAGAAGAACCGTCCGAGAATCAGACGTTTTTGATTGTTAAACAGTACAAAATGTCACCGAGAGTCTCACGAATGTTCCATGTAGGAACTGGATCTGTATGCCATGCCACCCACTATGATGACGATGCAAGAATCCTAATGGGTAGAATTTCATTCCATCTCCTTTTTGACGGATTCAGCCCCTATCGAATTTGAAATCAAAGGGCAGCCCGAAGATTTCACCGATCTGAACAGCAGTAACTTGTACCTGAAAGTCAAAGTGATCAAAACGGACGACACCACTCCGAGAGCTGATGCTAGATTAGCTCCAGTCAACAATTTCAAGCATTCGATGTTCGGCTAAGTGGATTTGAATAACAAACCAGTCAGCAGCAGGATGGATACTTACCCTTAACGAGCCTACCTCGAAAATCTCTTGACGTAGGGGAAAAACGCCAAGAATACTAATATGGGTGCTTGTGTCGTATGGAAACCTGACACAGCAGGCAAAGACAAGTTTAACGACACAGTCTTGACAGCAGCTGACGATCCTCACAATGTGGGCTTTAACGACCGTCAAAAGAAAATCCTGCAAGGGCGTAGGTTAGAACTGGTGGATCCTCTCCATTTGGACATATGGTTACAAGAAAAGTATTTGCTAAACGGAGTGGATATCCGCCTGAAACTGAATCCCAGGAGTACCGTTTTCCATTTGATGGCCCATGCCAACGAGTATAACACCATCATCCAAGAAGCCAGACTATGTGCGATATGTGGAAGTGTTTCCTAAAGTAGGAAATCACATCAGTCGCACTACGAGCAGAACGAGCGCCAAGTATCTGATACGACGTGTGGACGTGAAAACCTTCACCATTGCCACTGGACTCCGATCCAAGATAGAAGATCATCTGTTCCAAGGACAGTTACCCAAACGTTTAATTATTGGTATCGTCAGCAACGAAGCCCTCGGCGGAGCCGTCACTGCCAATCCTTTCGAGTTTAAGCACTACAGTGTCTAAGATCGAAGTTAGTCGCGATGGCAAAACCTTGTGTATCAGACCCTTTGAACCTAACTTAGCCCAGAAGAATCACTTGAGATTGTACTTCTCCCTGTACGAAGCCACGGGACAGTTAGGGACCAACACCATCCACGGCATTTTGTACGACTATTATGCAGGAGGCTACGCTTTGTGGGATTTTGATTTCACTCCAGACCAAGGCAGCGACGAGAGACATTTCCACCCTATAAAATCTGTTCAACTTTGTGTGGAACTTCATTTTGCAGAAGCTCTAACCGAGACGGTGAACGTTATCTTGTATGCTGAATTTGACAACACTCTAGACGTCAACAGTTTGAGAGAAGTCTTTCTAGACTATTAGATTATATAAGTCTCTTATCCCTCTTTGAAGACTGGAGACTCTTTGGAAATAGAATGGAAGGATATCTTGTAAGCAGAACCAAAAGACAAAGACGAAGAGGCCATGGTCATGTCCAGATGGCCAGAACAAAAACAACATTTAGTCTCCTATTTTGCCAAATACCTTGCAGAAACAAATGCAGGGCTGACCAAGAACCATTGCTATGGATGTCAAACTGATCATTCTAGTCAAATTCAATACGATCAATGTCTGATGATGAGTCAAGAAGAAAAATTGGACGAGTATATGGATGACGCTTGGGGTCTCATCTCAGAAGAAGCAGTGTTGCATCAGTGGTATAAAGACTTGCGTGATCATTCCTCCCCTCCATTAACCGCTCTGGAGATCCGTCGCATCGAAACTCTCTTGGCACAGAGTACGGAGATTAATCAAAGAGACGTTTACTTGATAGATTTTCAAGCAAAATGTCTCGACTGAATTGAAGACTTATCATTACCTGTGAAAAAAAATGAAAAAAAATGGATACCTGGGAACTTTGTTACCTTTTGAAAAACAGTTAGTACACGGCTTCTTGGAAGCCTGTCGTGTGCGCTATAGATGAACTTCCTCATCGCAAATTCGAGTCTCAGGCTCGGCTAACGTGGGTACGTGAGAAAGCTTACCAGTAGTTTCTCGTCGGTCGGTGGTTCCTCCCGGGGTTTCTCCAGGGTTCTTCCTCCACCATTAATACTGGCCGCCATGTATAGCATATCATGTGCTGAAAAACGGCGTTAAACCCTACAACAACAACAACCTCATCGCAAACCTAACGACCATGAAGCTTACGTCATCAACACGGACGACAATCATCTCCCAGGAACCCACTGGGAAGCCGTCTACAGTCCCCACGATACTTGTGTGGAGTATTTTGATTCGTATGGATTACCGCCTTTGGAATACGACATCATCGACTTTATGAGAAGAAATGCCCAGACGACACGATCCAACAATGTGAAATTACAAGGCACATATTCCATGGTGTGTGGACAATATTGTATTTTCTTCATCAACGCAATCTTGGATATCCCTATAGAAAATTTAGTGACTTATTTTGATCGTGACTCTTATAGAAACGATCATAAAGTAGATGGTTATGTGACCATTATGGATATATCTTGTATTTAGCTAGGAAACGTAGTGCACATCAATGGCCAAATGACCTCCATCAGTAGAAGTCCAACTTGACTTCACAACTTTGTCAACCTTGACTAAAATGTGTTGTTTGAAAAAATGTTGATGTTATATTTGTTGATGGTTTGTTGGTTGAATAAAAATGTTATGAAAAAAATATTGCTTGTGGTTTGTTTTAAAATTTTTGATCACTATATAAGCTCTTTGACTTCTCACTATCCCTACCATGAGATGAGCTATAGCGTTCCTACCAAACAACCGTAGGGATGTTTTCTATCATATCCGCGCTTGAGACATATAAATCGAGGCGGTCTCCAGTCTCACCATCTATTGTTAATGCGTCAACCTATGAAGACGTCTTCTAAACTAGTAAAGATGAACGCAACACACGTCATTTGCATCGTGTCAGGCAAAACCTGAAGCCAAAGCCTAAAGAGACTGAAAATGTCAGGATGATGAAAGTGGCACAAGGCCTGATAGAAGTCTTCAGAGAAGAAATAAAAAACAAGAAGAATGGACCGAGAAATACAAACTTCAGAAACAGCAGCGAGAGCAGAAACAACATGAGCCAGACAGAGGTTTTGTGGACTGTAGAGTGGACACCAAGAAGTTCTCTTCCTTCCGAAGAAGCAGGCCCTATCTTGTGAGAAAGCCTGCAGCCAGACGTGGACACGATCTTAAACGACAAGAGATTGCCACAACTCAAAAAATAGCTCTTTTCAGGGCTACCCAAAAATTATAGAAAAGAGATAGTAGTTCAATTGCCAAAAACAAAATGTACAACAGTGTTTGTCTGTAGGTAAAAAATAGAAGTGTGCCAATAAACACTGTTTCCCCGGCCTTTAGGATAGTGTGTGTGTGTGTGTGTGTGTGTGTGTGTGTGTGTGTGTGTGTGTGTGTGTTTTAGGATTGCTTGTATGAATGGTAATAAAGTGTTTGTAGGAAAAAAAGTGAAGTATTTCTTT
Organism: Megalonaias nervosa; assembly: GCA_016617855.1. Taxonomy (NCBI): domain Eukaryota; kingdom Metazoa; phylum Mollusca; class Bivalvia; order Unionida; family Unionidae; genus Megalonaias; species Megalonaias nervosa. Next base: position 55,785 of record JAECUM010011456.1, on the reverse strand, counting down.
TAGGCCCTCGCGTTCCAAGTTTTGATTGTGGTGTGGGTATTGTTAGCTTTTGTGTAGGAGACTGTTTTCCTTCACGTCCGTGCTTCAGGGATATTAAGTTAAGCGTTCGGCAGTCTGGCTACCCATTGCTGACTACTCAAAAGAAGAAAATGAGCTGGATTTCCAAAATTGACAGAACTTCAGATGTACCTGGAGTATGCCCGGCACCTGTTGGATAAGCTGGCTATGGAGGCAATCCAGTAAGAAGAAAAGATTAAACAGGAGGAGAAAAAGAGAGAATAGATGAAAAGAATTTTGCCTCACCTCACCTTCAGGCAAACGAGTGAAGTCAAGCCAATGGTAACGACACCGCCCCAGCGACAAGTACCACCAATACTACCACTACCAACACCCGTTGTCCCTAAAATCAAAAATTGGGACGAAGAGTTAGAGATACAACAACGAGAGTGGGAGCCGAAGCGTTCCCAGCAATTAAGGAAGCCACATCATCATCCCCAGGCAAGAAGAATAGCAAGGGAGAGAGACTTCCGAATCCCACAAACTGAAGATTGGGGATCTGAAGCCAATCAAACTGCTTCCGCACTCCCAAGTACAGTCAATTGCGATCAGGATTGGAGTAGATGGGGGGGGGGATACCGGCAGACGTCATCATTGAAAGGTGCATTTGGAGTTCAAAAATCAGAGAGACTGATTCAGTTGCCAATAATATTAGTGTTTGTTGGTATTGTGTGTATGTGTGTGAGTGTATTTGTATTTCCCTTAACAACAACAAAAACCTCATATCCCTGCGCAAAGGAATGTTTATTTCGTATGAATGTGGATTAGTGTAACTATAAACACTCACTCCTGATGTGATAGTGTGTGCGTGCGCGCACGTGTCTGTGTCTTTATTCCCCTAAAAAAATGTCCTACACTAAAGTATGTTTGTTTTGTGTGAATGTGGATTAGTGTGATTATAAACACTACCTCCTCTGCTGATGTGATTATAGGTAATGGTGTTTTCTGAATAAAAAGTTGCCTTCTCCACTATCTGTTGGTATGGAGTATTTTGGATTTTGTTGATATTAGTGTGTTGGTTTGTAAAAAAAATTATTTTAGGTTAGCACTATTATCTCTGTGGATTGTTCGTATGTGATATGGTTAGTTGGTGTGAGGGGATGTTTTCTTTCACGTACGTGTTTGAGGTATGTAAAGCATAACGTTCGTCAATCGCTCAATTCATCTTTGAATTTTGAAAACGATTGCAACGAACTACATTGATAATATGCAGAAGCTACAAGAGGTGGTGGATACCATAGGGATGGTGGAAGAGATGCTTGTCAGAATGAAGCAAGGGTTTTATAGCCCCCACAGGCTCAACATGGAATACGTAATTTAAGGAGAGGGTAGCAAATATTAAGAGACCTGATAAAACAGAAAAAAAAAAGAGGATCTGGAGGAAAAAGAACAGATAAGAAGATAAAATGAGAAAACAATGAAGGAGGAGGAGAATAAAAAGAGAAAAAAGGAGGAGTGGGAAGAGGAAGGGGAAAAAAGAAGACGAAATATCTAGCGCAGAAGATAAGGAACTGGTGGAAAAGAAGACAGTAGAAGAAGAAACCCCAAAGGCCCTTTTCAGGGCCCCTCAACTGTCTCGAAAAGATACTTATTCTCTCTTGCCTAAAAATGTTTTGTCGATTTTGTGTTTGATAGATTCATGTCGATACATCTATGTCTATGTTTCTAACCCTGTCTCTAACCACGTCTTTATGTCTCTACATGTCTCTAGAGTAGCGTGTATTCAGGTCAGCCCCTTGCAACACTGTTCAGCCCGATTGAGGTCAGCCCCTTGCAACATTGTTGCCATTGTTTCTCCAGTATCCAGCATAGTCACGTCACCCCTCTCCAATTCCTACTGTCCGCAGGCAGGCCCAATACATTTTCGCTATACATTCCCTATGTTAAATTTATCTTGTCCGTATATAGTCCCCATCATGTTTAATTCTCCTTGTCCGTAGACAGACCCAATACATTGTCGCTATACATCTATGTTACATTTCCCTTGTCCTTAAATCGCCCCACTCTTTGTCTTGTCCGTATAGGGCCGCGGCACTTTTTAACATTGAAGTCCCATTGTCCCTATATCGTCCCCATCACTGCTTCCGGTATTCCTTTCCTATGACCAGCTTCCAAGAAAGTCCAAGAAGAGTGACAAAAGCCAAGCTTGTGCAATTCCATTGAAAGGATATAAAAGTCTGCTTTATGTCCGTAATGTGCTTTTGGGCCACAACTGAAAATTGCCATGTTTACTTTTGCATAACTGGACCTTATATCTTGTAATATAAGCTTAAGGTGCGCCCAGATAGCACCAGGCCCATACTGCAAATTATCAGATAATGTGCAGAATGTATTTCCTTTAGAACTACTTTCTACATAATATACACCCGTGTGCAAAGACATTTGCTTCTTAGATGCACCGAAGTGCATCCTTTGTATTTCACTTACCATTTTGCACACAAAGTTCCCTGAATCAACATGTAAAATGCATGTATTTTCATCTAAAGAATCTCTTGCCTTTCAGAAACATACACACTGATTTCTTATACTGTAAACATGCTTTTTATATCTCACAAGCTACTCTTCATACAATTTGGCCAAATCTGAAGAAAAAAATCCCTACAACGGTTCCTTGACAGTTACTTTCACATCTTTCTCCTCTCACTTTTTGCCAGCTAAAATATTTCCTTTGTCAGTTTTCAAATGCCACTCTAGCCACTCAATCTGTTCATTGTATTTATCTCTGTTGAACAGTATTCGTTGACAATTTTTACATTTTACGTACATGCAGATTTGATTTTCAACATATGCAACTTTCTGCAATATGTCTTCTAACTTATCTGCTCTGATTACACCTTCTTTTTCCACCGCTGAACACATAAACTTATTATTTTCACACATTTTGAAAAGAAGTGCATTTCTGTCACTTTCTGTTGCAAAAAATAACCCAGAAAGGCCCAAGTCTCCAAAATGTTGTATAACTTAATTTTGAAATTGTCTCTGATACAAATTTTGAATGCAAGTTTATCAAAGTAACATTCAAATTCCTCTGCTTATTCACCTTGTTATAGGTGACTGTTCTTTTGATTATGGTTGTTATACTAGATAAATCCTCTCTTTAAAACATTTTATAACAGTTCTACTCTTCCTGTTGGACAGTTTAGTTGTTTTTCAATAAGTTACTTGTCTTGATGTCACATAGTTTGAATGGCAACAACTTCGCTTTGTGTAGTATGATTCCAGACATTATTTTTAAAATTATTTTGTTTCTCTCCATTTCTTAATGCTCCCGTGGCCTAGTGGTTAGAGCGTCCGCCTCGGATGCGGGAGGTCGTGGGTTCGATCCCCGGCCGAGTCATACCAAAGACTTACAAAAATGGTACTAACAGCTGGCTCGCTTGACGCTCAGCATTAAGAGGTTAGTGTTAGGACTGGTCGGCCTGGTGTCAGGATAATGTGACTGGGTGGGACATCATGCTACATGTCTGCGGCATGATGCCCCAGTGCTAGACATCACTATAAACTGCCACACTGCAGACATCGTAGCGATATGACTGAAAAATTGTTAAAGCTACGTTAAAAAAAAATTCAAATCACACACAAATCAAATCTTAATGCAGACTTGTATGTATGTTTGATTTGGTGTAATAACGCGTATGCAATACAAAGCGTTTCTACACTGCTTTGCTCGAGAAGTAGAACAAAAGTTTTCTAATATTTGTCCTTGGTGTTTCAAATGTTTTGACGCTGGCTTTTTTATTTTCCATTGCTCTGAACCATCTTTTCTTATACTTTTCAGCCTTCCGTTTTAGGACATCTAACTGCTGTTTAAGTATATTATCCCTGTAGCACTTTGCAGTTTCTGTTTTTCTTCATAATTTGCATCTTTTGACGTGAAGGACCTTTTCATTCATTTGATACCCAGGTGGTGACGCAGGTGGTGTTAATATTTGTTACATATTCTTAAGCTCTGCTCTGTTTTTTCTTTGAATTCTCCATCTTTACCTTGCGGAACGTAGTTCCCTGTGTGTCATGTCCTGTACACGTTTTGGGAACAGGTATCACCACAGTGGTTCATAATTGTTGAAAATGTCCAAAAGAGCGATTAATGGGGGTTCCGGTGGGTGTTTTCACTTTTAAAATGTTATTAATAAAACCATTGTAAAAGGTTTGGTAAAGTTCTTTGACACCTGCCGACTTTCCCAAATCTGTCTAGTCAAATAAAGGGACAAATGTTTATGTCTGGAATTTTCCAACAAGTTCGGCATGAATTAGGCATCCAGCAGTTTAACTCTTCTTCATATCACCCTGAAAGACATGGGGCTGTGGAAATACTGTATCAAACTTTCAAGAATAAGATTCGATTATATTGCCTTGATACAGTTCAGGATTGGGATGATGGTGTTCGTTTGCTGATGTTGAGAGAATTTGTTGAAGGCATTTGATATCGCAAGGGTCAATTACTATTTGACGATTTTGATAATACAGCATTACAGAATCTTCCAACATAGATTGCTGCTGCTTCTAACTGACGAATTTGTCTGCCTAAAGTTTGAACGAAGTCTGGTTTCTGAACCTATTAGATTTGATGTTTGTGCCTAAGCACTAGCTCGTATATAGGGTTGGATGGATTAGCAGATGGTTTTGCAGCATAGTGAATAGGAGTATCGTTCGTTTGATCGTTCGCTTGGCTCAATATAGAGCATTTCTGAAGTGCAACTTCCAAATGGACCCCGATTCCAAATCCCTGATCGTGCATTGGGTTATGCATTTGCGGGTTGGTTTTAAAGCTGATCACACATAGTCGAGCAATAGTTATAGGTTACTGCATTTGTATGGGAAAATATGAACGAGTTTTTCGGATGGATATACTGCACGACCATGAGAATGCAGTATATCCATCCAACAAAACGAGTTCATATTTTCCCATACAAATGCAGTAACCTTTTTATTATATGCTCATTTTCTTATTCTACCCATAGATTAATTATATAAACAAAAATACACTTCAAGAAACAAAGTAACTGAATGTGTGCCGTATTCCAAACTAAATACACAAGCGTAGATTCATAATGTCACAACATTATTAATGCGCACGTAACTCCGCCCAGATAAATTTGAACTTGTTCGCGCGCTAGACATAAGTTTCGAAAGAAAATGGCGTTTTGGTCTACGTAAAATTGAGATCTGGAGTCATATTGTGAATGAATGCGCATTGCAACAACTTTTCCATTTGATCTGGAATGAATAGATTTTGGTATTTTTGTCGATTCGACGAATTTCGTGATTATTGACTAGATTTATCTACATGAAGTACATAGGATTTCAGCAGCGTCTGTGCCAATTCTACATGAAATATACATCGGATTGAAGCAGCGAGAGAGAAGCGTGTTGACATCTGCAAGTCTCTATCTCTCCTGTCATTGAATGTTTCAAATCATAATGTTGGAAAAATATGAAGTCTTTCATTTGCAATTATCGAAAAGACGCTATGGAATTTAATGTTTCTTTCATTCTGAGTGCAGTAAGGACGTAATTGCACTTGGTACAGTACAATTTCGAAATATGTAATCAAGCTTGAGAACCCATGACATGGCTCATTTAATTCAGATTTCCAGAACTAAGAAAGTACATTTTGAGGAAATTCAGGATGTAAAACTGTAAGTATATGTTTTGCCATTTTTATTACCAGCTAAAGAAGATCGTTTATGCCTTGTCACTTTCATGTTATTTGTAAAGACCCTGTCTGGCGTCTATAGCTAGCCTAAATCTGAAACATTGTGTCCAAAAATGTTAACGCGGAATGTGTCAAAGCAGCTAGTATGTGGCAATCTACGAAACATCTGCTTTACTTCATTCAGAAACAAATTGTTTGTTTACAATAAAAAGTAGTTCCTTTATTCACGTGAATGCAATATGAATTGATAGCGCGAGTGCAATATCGGAAAATATTGCACAATTCTGACAATGTAAAGTTAACGAAGAAAAATATGAGCATATAATAATCGAGTTTCTATCTCACTAAAGATCTGTGTAACCAGAGCAATACCTTCCGATCGGGGCTGCAATAATAGGACGAATCTTAAATCCACAGCGTTTTAACATTTATTCCACACTCTTCTAATACCAGTAAGAGAATTTAGGTTAAGGTTGAATTTAAGTCCTCAAAATGTGTCTGGACAATGCTTCGAAGCGTTTGATTGTCGATGTAAACAGTGACAGCGGGACATGTCAGTTTAGAAGGATCTAGTATGATGAATGTACGCTGGATACGGACTGACATCTAAGGCATTTAGAACTGCTACGTAATTCACGCGTCCAAGCTTATTCGATCCTATTTAAACAAATTATGATGTGGGATAAATTTCTTTGCGATTCGGATTTTTAACGTAGCTTTAACAATGTTTCAGTCATATCGATACGATGTCTGCAGCATGGCATCACGTTGCATACGTGTAGCATTATGTCCCACCCAGTCACATTATCCTGACACCAGGCCGACCCGTCCGAACACTAACCTCTTCATACTAATTGCCAGGAGATGTGGCACTTAGTACCATTTTTATAAGTCTTTGGTTTGACTCGGCCGGGGTTCGAACCCACCACCTCCCGCATCTGATGAGGACACTCTAACCACTTCGGCCACCGGAGCGGTCAAGTGGGATAAATAATGTACATTAATGTAATGTTCACCACTGTAACTACGAAAGCCGACTTGAACGTGTTAGAACAAATTATATATCGTTTAAAGAAAGCAACCCAGCGTAATAAGAATTTCACCACTCTATAATTAGAAATGTCCCAATTAGGAACTGAAGTCAGTTTTAAGTTGACAACGTTACATGCATAATGACCTCATCTTCTATTTCATACATGTAGACACAGTGGAAAATGGCAGACGAATCCGGAGTTATTACAAAATTTTATTCAAAATTAGACGCATCTTTCACACGAATAAAAGTTGATGCTGACGTTGTTTATGGACCTAAAACACTTGCTAATTTGGAATCAGTAGATGCCTAAAACATCTTAGAGATATCAGGGATAGCGTTAAAGATGATACAAAAATGATGAATAGCCAATGACATATCTCTCTTTATAAAGCACATACGGGTTTAATGATAAGATAAGCAGCGATTGACGGAAGATATCGAAGGTGATTATTTGCTTCCACAGATTAAAGATTGGAAATACTGTATTGTTACTTATTTTCCGGTTAATGATTGATTGATTGATTGATTGATTGTATTTCTACGGCGCACCAGCACTGTACAGCGCCATGCAAAAGGTTATATGTAGGATCATTTAAAAGTGGTAAAAGTTTCGAATAGACCAGCGATATAACACCAAAAAGTTGAAAGTAAAACGATAAGATGGTAACGGTAATATATAAAGCTTCCCGATCAACGGGGAATGTAAATGGTGTATGTTAATGAGGACAGATGAAAAGGTATTGAAAATAAGGGACGGTATATACATTGCTTAAAACTGCTCAAGGTGATAGCATAAAAGTTATAGCTTAGAATAAATGTTTACTTCTTTCAGGAATTTTATAATACAAGTCACGCTTATTGTATCAAAAAGTTCCTTCATGTCATGCACATTGTAATACTGATCTCGCGTAGGTTGGAGGTCGAAACACTCTATCATAAAGTGATTAACAGTAAATAGTTCATTGCAAGAAACGCACTCTGGTGGGTCTTCTCCTTTTAGTATGTGAGAATGGATTATGTAAGTATGACCAATTCTAATTCTTGCAATGACTATCTCCTCCATATCCATGGTTCTGTAGGAAGGAGTCCATTCTCCTAGGGTTGGTTTGATGGCATGAAATTTGTTATTCACTGCATCATTCCATGATGCCTGCCACTTCTGACGTAAAGACTCTGTGATACTAAGTTTAAAATCAGTATACGGTATTTTAAAATCAGATGGTTCTACGGATAGGGCCATTTTATCAGCGCGATATGCTTTTTCATTACCTTTAATACCAATATGGCTGGGCAACTAGCAGTATACTGTATTGTGGGAGATACTCAGCTCAGTATTCTTCACGAGAATATTGGTTAATAATTGAGTTCTGCAGTTTTCTATTGTGTAGTGACTGAAGTTCTGATAGTGAGTCGGAGAAGATGATGCCGATTAAAATACGTTTATTTTCGATATATTGCAGAGCAAAGTCTATTCCTCTGATTTCGGCTGAAAAAAAAAAATTGATGTACCATTGGTAAGCAAACTTTTGTTGTGTGTTTTCCACTAACGATGACTGCAACAGCCTTCTCCTCCTCCTTTCATCCACTACTATAAATTCCTGTGTAGTTTTTAATAGAGTGAGGAGTTCATGATAAGAGTTGTGGAAGATGGATGGGTTTGTCTCTAATTTTATTTCATCATAGGGCGTATAAAGTACTTTTGCTTGTTTAAGTAACCAGGGAGGTATTTCGGAGATGAACGTTTTCTGAATTTTTGAAAGATCAATTTTGGTACTGTCAAGGCTGGATGATATTCTCATGCCAAAGGAGGGTATGGCGTTTGGTTTATTTTGTATAACGATTTGAATTTGGGTTGAAAAACAGTCGAAATAGCAGGGTTCAGAGGGTTTGATCTTAATTTCAGAGCATACTGTGCGGAACGCAAGTCTCTACGATGTGATAAAGGTTGTTCGTTCGCTTCAGCGAGAAGCCTTGCACACGGGGATGTCTTAAATGCTCTTAAAGCGAGTCTTATTTCTTGATGATGAATCGGGTCAAGCATCTTTAAATATGACTGCCTAGCTGAACCATAATCAACGCAACTGTAGTCCAGTTTGGAGCGAATAAAAGTTCTGTATAAATTTAGGATGACTTTCCTATCAACACCCCAGTCAGTGTGCGCTACTACTCCAAATAGATCAAGAGATTTCAAGCACTTAGCTTTCAAGTTCTTTAGGTGAGGAATAAAAGTCAGTTCTCTGTCGAATATGATACCTAAAGACTGTTTCCTCAACAACTGGAATAGGTGTTCCGTCCAGCATGAGTTTAGGTTCATCATGATGTCTTCGTAACTAACAGAAATGCATACATACCGTTTTTTATTTCGAGAATTTGAAACCGTTAGTATTTGCCCAATTTTGAATCTTGCTGATATTTTGCTGTAGTTGTCTCTCAATTGTATGCATGTGCTTTGATCGATAACATATTAAAAAATCATCAATGTATAAGGAGCAATCCACACCTGGAGCCAAACACTTGGTGATGCTATTGATTCTGATGTTGAAAAGCGTCACAGATAAAATACTGCCCTGGGGCATACCCATCTCTTGCTCGTGCATATCAGAGAGGGTAGAGCCCACTCGTACCTTCAATTCTCTGTCTGAAAGAAAGTGATATGAAAGAGGGCAGACGGCCTTTTAGACCCAGATCATGCAGGTCATTTAGTATCCCGTACTTCCATGTCGTGTCATAGACCTTTCTAAATCAAAGAAAACCGCTGCTAAATGTTCCTTCTTGATAAATGCGTCGCGAATAAATGTTTCCAGACTAAACAGATATCATAAGTGCCAAGGCCATAATGAAAGCCACTTTGGAAAGGAGATACTAAATTGTTGGTTTCCAACTGTACCATACAAGCCGAGAATTAATCATTCGTTCCATTGCTTTGCACACACAGCTCGTCAGTGCAATGGGTCGATAATTGGTAACATCTGCGCTATCTTTACCTGGTTTGGGAACTGGTATTACTGTTGCTTCTTTCCAAATCTTAGGTACATTACCAGTAATCCATAAATCGTTGAAGATTTTCAAAAGATATGTTAATGATGATTCTGGAAGGTGTTTCAAAAACTGATAATGTATTTCGTCAGGCCCAGCGGATGTATCATGGGCCTTGTCTAAAGATTCTATAAGCTCCAATAGTGAGAACAGCTGGTTATAACTTTCCGAGTTGTCGGATGTGAATTTTAAACGTGACTTTTCTTTTTGATTTTTTAATCTACGGAAGGTTTCTGAATAATTTGATGATGAGGAATTTTTCGAGAAACTGTCAGCAAGAATATTTGCTATGTCTCGTTTTGACCTAAAATTATTATTGTTCAGTTTCAGATGTCGGAGAGGATTATGTTATCTCTTTCCATTTATTTTCCGGATAGTGTCCCAAACTTTCTTTATAGGGGAACGAGAGTTTAAAACAGAAACATATTTCTTCCATGATGCTCGTTTGCTTTCTTTGATCATGCGGCGAACTTTGGCCCTGAAATTACGGTATTTATTTCAATTTTCGGGCGTCGGATGATTGTTAAATTTTTTCAGTGCTTCTCGGTCATGTCTAATGGTTTCTTTACATTCAATAGTGACCCAAGGTTTTGGGGTTCCTTTACAGTTCAGTGAGGACTTGGGAATGGATTCTTCTGCAATCTCGATTAGAACAGAAGTAAAATGCTGAATAGGGTCATTAACATTGAAAAGGGTATTCTCATTCACCCTAGTTTTACCGAGCGTGTCAAACTTAGCCCAGTCGGCCTTCCTTAAATTCCATTGTGGAACTGCGTCATCAGTTGTAGAGTTAATATATTCAAGGGACAGTGGAAAGTGATCACTGATGTGAAGGTCATCAGCGACCTTTGAATCATAGTCCAAAAGCAGCGAAGGAGATCAAATTGTCAAATCGATACACGTGTATGTACCCGTTCCTGGGTGTATGTACGTCGGACATTTGGTCTTATATAGACACAAATCGTGTCTAGAAACGAAGTCTTCTACTTTGTGGCCTCTATCACTTATGTGATTTGATCCCCATAAAATGTTATGGGCATTAAAATTCCCGAGTAAAACATGGCGCAGTGAGTTGTTGAACAGGGTTGTCTAATTCGTTTGGTACCAGGTTGTTGTTTGATAGTATATAAATAGAACAAACGTTAATCACTCGGTCTAGAGTGACACAGCAATGGCTTGCAAATTTGTGATTAAAGGGATGACGTTGTGAGGAGCCCTATTGTTCACAACTTAAACTCCTCCTAATTTTCCGGTTAAAACCGAACTTCTATTTCTGGCGTCAATTATCACTTCCTATACTTATGTTAAGAAATACCGACAGTATTCTGTATTCTTATAAAGCGCAAGTGACAAGATTGCATTTATGATATTTAGACCGTTCTGCATACATTCTGACGATATCTATGTATGGAGACATTATGTAATTCACTATGTGCATGATTTTCAATCCCTTCGGATGTTTCTAAAGTGTATGTCAATGTGGTCACGTCGGCAGATTTACTAAATTTCAAAAATAAAAAACTGTTCTATATTTTAATATTAACATAGCGTCACTAAAGTATATTCAATCCCGATTGATGAATGCTCTGCAAATTAAAAGTTATCAAAAAATTCCCAGACGAAATTACTGACTATGGACTTCAACAATTTCTCCGAGAGTACTAAACTGGATGAAGAAAAGAGGGAGTCGGATGTATCATTAAGAATAATGTGAAAGTGTGAATTTGTTTTCAACACAAGCTGGTTTCATTGTGAAATAGCGCGCCACATTCAATCTGGTTTGTGAAGGATCACACCCTTTGATTGACTGCGTCCAAAAATGTCCACGTAATTTAACACTGATTTCGCCATAATTTTCTGGCGTGTAAATAATGACCTTCCAAAGCAATATGAACGTACGAGTGTTGTGTAATTTAATCCGTGTGGTTAACTTTTGTTCGTGATTTACGTTATAGATAATGTGAACATGTTTATATAGAGAGAAAATTTGGTCAACTAAATTACTAAATTATACTTTACTAAGTTGTAAGCAAAATGTTTATGTAATTTTGAGTTCGGAACATTATATACCCAGTGATTTCCATTACAACGAATCGTATTCTTCAATAGGGATATGGTGAACAAATTCACTTCCGTTTTAGATCAGTCAGTAGAGTTCACGGATAATTTTTTTTTGCTCGTGTTCTTATATAATACGAGAAGAATTCTTTATATTATTCACAGGCACTACCAAGTACTCGTTGACTTTGGGTATAAACTACTTTGGAATTATTGTGAACTCGAAGACATTCTTGATTATTGAACATTCAAGAGTATACGAATTCACTTGGAACATTCTTATAGTTTTGGACTTGCGATAGGACAATTAGTATTATTTGTAACTGTATTGACAAAAGCTGTGTTTCCTGACTTTTTTTATTTACTTTGGTTTTATCTGGTAAAATAACTTGTTGATCTGTCTTAAATTATTGTTTTCACTTCTTTCTGCACAATATTTAAAAACCATGAGTTGTAACACGAGGATCCAAATAAAATGCTCTGTAAAAGTATGTACAATCAAATTCTAAAAGGAGACACCCATTTGGGATATAGTCGGTTCTGAACGAATGCATGATCTGTGTGCATTTTACCGTACATCATTTAATGTTAAGAAGGCCTCGAGATGGATAGAGTAACTCGTCTGTGGTTACTAATGGCCTTTCTTCCATTAACGCCCTTGCAATTGAATGATTGCATCATCAAACGTGACGTGCTCCTTTTGCACAAGGACCGTTACACATCAAAATGAATCATCGATGAGTTCAGCCACACTTAAACACCACCAATCCCGGGAGCGACACATCAGTGTCACACATGTAGGTTTACGAGTGTTGTCCTAATGATGTAATAAAATCTTCAAAAGGAAGATCTCAGGAAAAATGACAAGAAACACCACAGTTCCATGACGCATTTTCAACTGGAATCGGGGCCCCGAGTGGCCGAGTGGTCTAAAGCGCTCTCCGTTACGGATCACTGCTATCTCACCTCTGTCTGCGTGGGTTCGAGTCTAATTCGGCGAACGTGGATATGTGAGAAAGCTTGCCAATAGCTTCTCGTGGGTCGATGGTTCTTTCCGGAGATTTCCCGGTTTCTTCCTCCACCGTTAATACTGGCCGCCATGTATAGCCTACCGTGTGCTGAAAAATGGCGTTAAGCCCCACAACAACAACAACAACATCAATTGGAATCAATCGAGTTATTGGGATTAGAATTGGAGATCGTCTCTAATGAAGGATACTCTTTTGAGGACTTGACAAGTCCTGCAATGTACTGAACTTAACGCCTATCGAGATAATTTTGCTTGATTCGGCCTGTGCCTCCCAAAGAGCTTCCGGAAAATATATGCCACCTATTCCTTCGACGATGTTACAATTTGTCCGTTTATTAAATTTATACCCACGAACCTATTAATAAGACGGCAGTTTTATGTTCAACAATACAAGCATTAATGTGTTTCTCTACACAAAATATAATACACAGCACTTGTAATTATACAATAAATACCACGAGAGTTTTCTAGCCAATTATGTTTTACTATTCTTACATATCAACGTAATTTTGGTTTTTGTACTTTTTCCGCTACTTAAAACGAATCCCAGCTACATGACAAGAATGTCATTCAAGACCGGGCTGTATTAATGTAGTCTGAATAAAATGCACCGACTGCAACAATAGATCACAATATAAATATTTGTCACATGACCGAAAAGACGGCTGCACCGATGGCTGGAGATTATAAAGTTCTCGACGACAGTTTAAAAACTGAATGAACAACACAAATTGCTTCTGACGAGTTGCAAAAGCAACGAAAGCGGTCAGGGACCGCCACTAGACTAACCAAGTAACATGGAAGGGAACACTTCCACATCCTATTAAGCAGCACCTTCGTTCAGTTTAAATTCAACCGTAAGCAAAGGCCACCATCTACAGGAAATCAATCTGATAGATCCTAACTCCACCTAGAGCTTAAGGAGTCTCTACGAAGTGCTTCAGCACCTAGATCCACCTCATCAGCAACTACAATGATTAAAAGAAATGCGAACACTAAAGAAAAAGAGAAAACTGGACAATCCGGTTTCTGAACGCCAAATAAAACCCAAGCGGTTGCTACAAGCTAACCAATTAATCACTTTCAACAAAGAAACTAGGAATACCTTCAATACTTGGCGGGAATCTTCAAAAGTGAACCCAAAAAGGCAAAATATCTCAAGGGCTAGAGATCAACCTGCACCCGAGATTTACACATTGCACCAAATCTGAAATCTCGTGCAACACAATCCTGTCGGATACCTTCAAGAAACTTAGAAGCCTACATTTTACCCACAGACTCAGCAAAACATACGTGTGAAACTGCTTTTCAAAATGCTAGAATAAGCCTCAAACAACTGTTCTCTGAATCAACTTGACAAAAAGGAAGCAGTATTTATTAACGATTGTCTTTGTTTAACTTAGCCAAGTATGGTAAACTACTGAATGATAATGGTGACGTGAGAAAAAAAAGTAACAACGACCCAATCTACACAGAATAATCACAGACATCAAAACAAACCGCAAGGCAAGCGGGAAAAAGAATAATACCCGTACTCGTCTTCTACAAAGATTATTGGATAACGTAGCACATTTAAATGAAAATTGTACCAACAAAGATAACTTAATGCTTCTTGTTGTCATAAATCTCTTGTTTTGATCATAATAATTCTTACATCACAATCTTAAAAAAGGGATTATCTTTTAGTCCTACTGTTAACGATGCTAACGTCGCTCATGTTCATACGGACTTCATGATTCAACGAAATCAGATGATTAGAGAAAACTATTTTGAAGGCGATATGTCTCGTCATTTGGATTAAAACGTACAAGGATACCGCATAACCACAATCAATATATTAAAGCATTTTGCAAACTGATAAAATTATCAACGCAAAGCTTTAAACAACAAAGCATATCTCGGATGAAGATGACAACAAAGGAAAAACTGGCCCTCCTAGAACTATGCAATAAACAATAATATTGTCATCAAAAAATGCCGATTAAGTTTCTGCTACTGTAGTTGTAAACACCGATGATTACATCAAAGAAACTCTAAAACAGTTAAACAATTAGAATACAAAAAGAACAATTTTAATAATTATAAACTTTGTACACCAAAAGTCATGATAACTTGCTGAAATACGTTATAATATTGTTAAAAGCTTTGTGCTACAAATTCATGATAAATGGGAATTGGACAAGATTTCTCATAACCTCATCAATGAAGTCCGAACTTCACGGCTCTATCTCCGTCCAAAATTACACAAGTCATTTTCCTCGAAAGATACCATGAACACCTATTATTAGTGGAAACTATTCTCCTACTGAAATAATCAGTACTCTAACAGGCCAATAAATTAAACAGTTTGTCAAAACTATACCTTAATATATTACGGAAGACACGGATTTTATAAACAAATCAAGTTAGCCGTAATGTTACTGATGATTTCATTTTGGTCACAGTGGACGTAATTTCTCTATACACTAATATACCAAACCACGAAGGCTTGACATCAATAGCCAGATCTCAAGCTGCAAATAAGACCAAATATCATCTCTCCAAACTGAGCATCTCTGCTCTAATTAAACTGGTACTACACTATAACAAGTTTACCTTCTACAACTCCCATTAACTGCAAATCGGTGGAACTGTAGGAAAACCAAAGTGACCCCAACGTATACCTATATTTGTATGGGTGATATAGAGCTCTTAGATTTAGCACTATCTAAACCTTTTTATTCATCCAAGGTGTATACATGATATTTTAATCTGAACCAGCCCCCCCCCCCAGGAGAGGGCGGGGTCACAGAACAGGCCCGATGAGTCCTAGCTGGATGTCGTAAATGCAGACTCAATGGAGGCAACCAGTTTTCCATGGGTTGCGACCCGTCTCGAGGGAGGAAAGGATCATGAGAGCCGAATACACTGGAGACTTTTCAGTGGCTCCAATCACACTACTTTGACCTCTACTTTCTGAACTTGTTATTCATTCATGGTTTATATATGATAATGTATGATCTGGACTAGTCCCCCCTGCGAGGACGGGGTTATAGAACCGGCCCGATGCGTTATAGCTGGATGTCCTAAATGGAGACTGTGTGGATGCAACATGTTTTCCTTTGGTTACTATCCGTCTGGAGGGAGGAAAGGATCATGGGCAGACGGAGAATTGAATATTAAATGGCAAAAGGTCGAGTTCTGTTATCAAACAGGTAGAGGAGAAAATTTGGTTAGTTCATGGCATCAAATAGGAAGCAGACCCAGTACTGACTGAACTGAAATACAATGATGATACAGTCCCCGAGGACGAGTTTGATTCCCATGATGAAAAACTGACAGCTGTTGATGACCTTTCTGATGCTATTAGAGACGAATCCAGCAGCCTTGAGATTAGTTGACAGCATTTGTGAACAGAGTCTCTAGGTTTCAGCGCAAGGGTCCGAAATGTCAGCTGCCACGGGTGCGAATTTTGTGAAAAGTGGGTTGTTACGTATCGGCTCGTTCAAAGTAACACAAAGAAAGAGTGAAGACAACAAGCTTTGCAAATTTTGACAACAATAATTTATTTCCCTAGAAAACACGGTGAAAAGATAAATATGTGAAACAAGACTTACGATTTACGAAGATCCAAAAATATGTTCTAAATTTGTGAAAACACAAGTCCTGTGAATAAACAGTTCTAAATTGATACAGTCTGAACCTCAGTTCCGTTCCAAGATGGCGGATGATGACGTCAGACGAAGGCTAACACAAAATGTCCACTGTAAAGCACAATTTGTATTGTTCTGTTCCGATTTAGAAATAATTTCATCAAATGTCTTTGTCCAAAGCCAGTAGTGTTGTTCTCCAGGGAAAATAATTACTTAGAAAGTAGATGAAATACAGCTACCACCACTAACAACACACATGTTGTTCCTAACACGTACGAATGAACAAACACCTCTTTCCAGCACAGAAATACCTTTTCCTTAAGGTATTAGAAACTCTGTAAGATGTTATGATGTCACTCTCAAGTATAACTGACTACGACTCTGACCACGACTCTATGACTACCACTCTATGACTAAATATTTCTTACAGGTAACTGAGCATTTAAAACAAGCTAATGCGTCATTACATGTACACATGCACGGAGAACACGTGTGATTTCGCAATCCATCTGGACATTACGAAAACCTAAACAAGTATCAGCCAATCATTTACATAGCTACTGCTGAATGTTTACTTGCGACGAATTTACTATCATACAAAGCTCATGCTTACACGAGTCACATTTATGTTTTAAATAAATACGATGTTTCTAACATACTATTATATCTTGCTAACATAATCATCACCATAATAATAATAACATTTAGTGGCATAAAAATAAAATAAAAATGAAACAAAGAATTAGAAGAATTTAAATTTTAACACATATGTAATTTGACTACAGGATCGTAACAGGGTGCTTAACAAATGTTGCAAAGAATCTAGAAATAAATCCTTGTGTGATCGCTACTGGGCGATCCTTTACAGCTTGAATTTTTAAAGGACTACATTGAATAAGGGTCATTTTCTGCCCCCGTTTTAATGAGGGGAAAAAATTCTTGTTAATATCACAACTCTCTGTCTCATTGTATTATTCGATGTATAAATCACCCTATTCTGCATTAAATATGCATATAAATTTCTTCTTCTTACCTAAAGAAGACCTTTGAACATGGGTTGGTATGGGAAATTTAAGCGAAAATGCTGCATTTGAGCAACTTGAAAATAGAAATAAGACCTAAGCCCAGGCTTGCTCGAACAAGGTATTTACACTGATTTAAAATTTTTGGGTTCTCATATTAACTTATGTGAGCACGTTTGCGCTAGTCACTAAGAATTAAAAATTCGTTAATTTTGCTATGTATCACTGTCGCCGTTTTCCCTGTTGCACGGTAGCTGCGTACGTATCGCTACGCGTGAGCAATTAGAACGGCATTTATATAATGCGCTATATTATTTCCTTCATTATTATATTAAAAAAATTCCGGGAATATTAACGATTCAGATATTTTTAAAACAATATTATCCGTTCATTTCTCTCTTTCTTCATTCTTGCTAAATTGCCTTGGGAACAAGATTTTTCGAAGAGGCGCTGAAGGGGCATTTGGAACTAAATGTATACAAAGACTACGTGGAGTAAAAATCAAATGGAATTGCATTTTTACGTTGCCAATTTTTTGCAACAGGATGCTGTAAATAATAGGCTAAGTACATATATTTTATTTATTTTATACATCAATAACAAGGGGTTTTCTTCATTTCCATCACGATACCGTTTGTTACGTTTAATTCACTATTAGAGTGCAATTCCGTACATGTAATCTTTAAATGAATATGTCAATTTTCAAAAGGAAATAACACTTGCAACCTACGTATTTTTTCACTACATTTTGTTCACTGGGTCTTTCTTCATATAGTAACAATATTAAAACTAAAGCATTAACTGGGCAAACAACAAAGGATCGTCTGCAGTTATATAAATCTGCTTTGAAAAAATGTGTGATCTGTGATCTGCATGATATACATATCCAACAACACAAGTTTCAATAGCTCAAACGATAGATCATTTTTTTGCGCCAAACTGTTGCACAAAGTTCGAATCTCCGAAGCTCTAATTTTTTTCTTCTTTTTATCTTTTTTCTGTTCAAGAATTAATATCCATAATATCAACAGCTGTCAATTTACATTTCTGAAATAAAATTAGTAACTGCTCAGTTTTCAAAACCAACAAAATATAATGCACAATTTGAAAATCATTTTATTTTTATGTCATGCAAGGTAACACTTTTATCAATGTTATTCATCTAAAATAGAACATTACAAGGGTGGCCAATCATGTCTGCATTAGAAAATAATTGTAGTGGAACCCGTGTTGTTAAGCGGTTATTCTTCCATAACTAGATAATACAACTTTCATAAAAGCATATTTATATTCAATATTTTCATACTGAATTTTTATCACATTTTCCGGTACACTCGTCAACATCAAGAAAAATTGGTTTTAGACTGACATAAAAATTTTAAACTTGCTTATATCAATGATGTCTCTAATAATTACTAAATTAAAAACAGTTTCAATGTCCACAGTCGCGATGGAAGCCAAGTAATTTAATTATGATTTTTTTTAATTGAAAATAATATTTGCATTACTTCTACGCTAAAAACCTATTATTTCAATCTATTTATCTAATTACTGCATATTTATTGTAATGACATAATTTCTTTATTTCATTACAAGTGTACCTCACAACTTTATATACTTACTAATCAGGTATAATAAAACAAAAACAAAACTATAATGAGATAACATTAACAGGTGAAAATCTTTTATTCAAAGTACAACTTGCTTGAATATAAGTACTACTACTAATACTAGTAATAATAAATAACAGCAGTAATAAAATAATACTAAAATATAGCCCACATACCTTTTTTATGGGAAATAAACAATGGGGATGTGTGTACTTACTAACCATAAAACATATCGAGCGAGTGAATTAAAAGTACAAAATGTTGGCCTCTTTTATACAGCATAATTGATGACACAATAAAATTATTATATAAAACATGAAGTATGACAATTAACACATAATAAGCTGAGTTGTTTATTTTTATATACTCTACATACAATCTGTTTCAGACTACATCCCTACAAGAACCGACTGGGTGGAACTTGCAGACATCGAGTAATTTATATAATAAATATGACTGCCAAAGTGAATAGCTGAAAAAATATGAAAAGTAACCATAAATGAGTGTTATATAATACTAGATGTCAGATGTGACACTTTGTTAATGGTCTAAAATCAAAATGTTCAATGATTTTCTATCAAAAAAAAAAACTGAAATGCCTAAAGCATATCAATGTTCCAGGTGCTACAAAAGTGTAAAACCATCAGCTAGAACAAAAATACTTACAGGCACTCTAGAAAAGCATACAGATGAATTACTGCAAATGACTGTAACACAAGATGATCTTGTTTGCTCCAGCTGCCGTGGAAAATATTACAGAAATCTGTCAGTCAAAAGTTCACCCAGTCCACACCTTGATCCAGATTTTCTGCTACCAACCACTTCAAATGCTGTCTTAAAAAGCCCACAATCAATTCAACTACAAATTCCATCAACACCAAGATCACGCAGACGTTGCGTTGTATGTAAAAGATCACATGGACATCGAAATCATCTTGGTAATGTCCTAATCTGTGCCATTACCCAGTCTTTTGTAGAGTGTGGTATATTTATAAATTCATATAGTAGATGTTGCAAATTCCATTTGGAAAGCTCATACTTCACTAACGAAGCATTACAATCTATCAGAGCAACAAGAGTTTGAAGACTTTTCAACAACAGATATTACCTCACTTTTACAAAATGTGCGTGAGCTAATTAAAACAAAGTCATATTTTAACTTTGATGTTCCTTCTTCCTCGTCTTATGATGACTATTTCCATCTTACTGGCTTGAAAAGGGACCAATTCCTGGAAGTGTCTTCTTTCTTGAATGCACTGCGTAATACACGTTAGATCTCCACTGACATGCCTGGGTGTTTTTTCTAACAAAGCTGCGGGCAGGCCTTCCAAACACCATTTTATCCACAATTTTCCATCTAACAATATCACAAGTGCAACGAATAATTCAAACAGTGCGGGAGTCCCTAATGGTTTCCTTTGTTGGGCAACACCTGGGTTTTCAACACATCACACATGATGTATTCTCATCTGTCCACACTACTCCAACTGCAAGGGAGATATTTATTCCTGGAAGCAACAAAGCAGTCCTTGTCCTTGATGGCACATATATATCCAAAAGAGTTTTGACTATAACTTCCATAAACTTACATAAAAATCGACCATTAGTTAAGCCAGAGATGGTTCTGGGAACCGACGGTTATATTTTAACTGTTCTAGGCCCATATTTAGCTGATCATTATAACAACGATGAAAGCATCACTAAACGCACTGTAAGAACAAATGCTGAAGACATTACAAATTGG
Organism: Megalonaias nervosa; assembly: GCA_016617855.1. Classification (NCBI taxonomy): domain Eukaryota; kingdom Metazoa; phylum Mollusca; class Bivalvia; order Unionida; family Unionidae; genus Megalonaias; species Megalonaias nervosa. The sequence continues at coordinate 34,904 of JAECUM010011456.1, read as the reverse complement.
TTACAGGAGGGTTATGTTTTTGTTGTAGACAGGGGGTTCCGCGACTCTGTCCATTTCCTACAGGAACATGGATTTAAAGTTGAAATGCCAGTTTTTCTACATAAAGGACAGAAGCAGCATTCAACAGAATATGCCAACACTTCTAGACTGGTCACAAAAGTACGATGGGTAGTAGACAGCTTTAATGCACAAGTGAAACAGTGGAAGTTTTTTGACAAAGTAGTGCCGAATACACTTGTTCCTCATATAGGTGACTTAGAATTATGTGTGCATTAATGAATAAAGTTCGACCACCCCTGACCAACATGGATCCATCAACTGCTGAGACTGCAAGAAGAATGGTTGAAAAAGCAAAGGAACCGAACTGGGTTCAAATCCTGGTTCAAGAGAACAACTTGCTGAATAAACAAAATCTACTTTAAGATGGATGCATCCAGTGATGAACTGACTGGTTTTCCCAGGCTCTCAGTTAATTACCTGCGTTACATCACAATGGGCATTTATCAAGTCAAACAGGCTCCAAGCTATACAAATGAACATCTCACAGACGAGGGGCTTTCTGATGTTATGGTATGCATGGATTTTCCAGGTCAGTTACATGTAAAAATCCAGTCTCGCCACTCCAGAAATAAAACTGTGGATCCAATACAAGCCTAACGATTACACAGATTCCATCAAAGGGTGGTGCTCGGGTTGTTGGGTGTTGTGCCCACGTGTCAAGTGTCATATGGTTTCTGGGCTGCAAAAGATGGGAAAATGATGAGTTGACAAAGAGAAAATCATCAACTTGTAATCTTAACGATGCATCATCTATTCCAGAATGTGAAAATAACAACGAGGAATCAATTGAGGAGTGATTGCTACACCGCGACCACTACCTTCATCAGTAATCATCTGGCTCCTTATATATATATATATATATATATATATATATATATATATATATATATATATATATATATATATATATAATGTGTGTGTGTGTGTGAATAAAAATATTTTTGTATAATCTCAATTGTCATCCATATCAAGATGTTTATATTATGGCATGTCATTTGAGTGATAATGAGAAAGCGAGAATGATAATACATTCCACATTCAAATGAATATAAACAATATATTTTTAAGACATGCTCTTCAATTATTTGGACTTTTCATGTTCGTGTTTTACTAACTAATTTGTTCTTCAATACTTTTTATCATTTTATGTCTTTGATGACTGTGCAGTCATGGCAGGTTCTGTATATAGAAAATGGCAAAGGTGTAGCTCACTACATTAAATTTTCTTGTGATGTGTTGCCCGTATAATAATCATTTGAAATAGCGTTAATGTATAATTATTGGCCACCTCCCCTGATGTCACTATGAGGGGTCAAAGGATAAATGGCAAATACAGAAACAGTTACTCATCTCAACCTTATAATAGCAGGTGTAATCATCCTTAATAGGTAATGTTGTAGGTGAATTGATGGAGATGTTACAAGCATCATGATTTACGATTGTGTTTAACTGCTAACGTTAGTTAATAATTATTTATTCAGTGCATTTAATTTTAACTTTGCAGATGTTTCATTGTTTATAGATGAAACTGCATAGATTTTCATTTTAACTAGTATCAGAACCTCCAGTTATTTACATAGATTTACGGTAAAATGTTCTTATTGTTGTTGCGTAGGAATACGGACATGCATGTGCACAAAATTTGATTTCGAAACCTCTAATTCCAATAGTCACTGTAATAATGTTACTATCTTTACTTTAATGGTATATATCAGTATATTTTAATATAACGCTATTTTATTTGTTCAAATATCTCTAAAAGATTTTGACTTTCTTCACTGCCCCCATCGGGAGCCCCAATTTTGAGTTCATACAAAGACTTGAATATACATGAGATACATAGTTATTTGAAACAATGACAAGGCACAAAAATACTTGCCGTGACTCATTTTTCATTAAACTTTAGTTTACGTACACGATGGTTGCAAACGGAGTTTCCTCCGAAGTTGGAATGGAAGTTGCATTCATCTTGCAAACTCCGAATTTTGTACACTGTAAATCACCGTCGTAGCATGCTAGATGCTGGTTAATGGCATTAGCAAAATGAATAATAAAATGAGTGTTGCCATTTGGTCATTATAGATATACGTTCTTTATAAACGTGTACATCCTTTCGTATCACAGACAACTGTATGCAGCGATTTTAATACTCTATTCCCACGCTAGTTTAAAAATAGACCCACAAGGTCTTGAGTACAATACCTATAGTCTGTTTCTTTCCTGTATTCTTTGTTCTATTTTGATACCATATCAGCCTCCGTAATTTATTTATTTTAAATATGTTGTAATGAACATTTTAATTGTAAGAGAGAGAGAGAGAGAGAGAGAGAGAGAGAGAGAGAGAGAGAGAAAGTTGACTGGGGAAACTTGATGTTGTGATTTTATGTATATTACGCTTTGCGGACATATGCGCAAAATCGTCTATTGTTATTATTTCTAAAACATTTTAACATTTTTCACAAGTTCATTAGAATTGCTGAACCAATAGTGTTGTCTTTCTTATTAATGTCCAAATTCTATCCTTAAAGAAGACTTAAGTTGGGAATAATACATTTGCCAATTTTTTCAAGGGTAGATTTATATTTATAATTGTATTTAAAACTCTTAGAAAACCATTGTTGCGGTAAGTATCGTATAATTTTATTTATTTATTTTTTTCTTTGCACTTATTTTAACTAAACTTAGATATGGACTAGGTGGTGTAATTGTGATAGCCGACTAATATCATGTGATCAAGAGATTAGAATTTGAAATTGACTATTGTGCTTCCTTGGCGTATTAATAAGGTGTGTTTGCGCCATTATAGATTTCGCAGCTAAAACTAAATAATAGGTGCATTTTGGAGTAGGGTGGAGTGGTTCGTTTCCCCTGTACCATTCATATTTCAAAAACGTATGCAAAAATTACTAAAGTGTTCGTGTAAGGGATATTAAATATTGCTTAGCATTCGCATTTATATGCAGACAAATGTATAGTTCATAAACGGCTTATAGACTGACTAGAGGCTACATCAAGGGGTATGGAAGTCAAGGTATTTATATATATATTTATTCTATACATTGACACACGTGTGTTTGTGTGTGTGTGCGTGTTATATTGCTATGAAAGTATAAGGATCAAAATACGTAAAGAACACTTGTCATTTCCAGTGAAGATAACAAACCAATATATTCAGTGAAGAAGCGAACATAATTGGCCCCTGTTAATGTCTTCTGTACAATCATAGCATTCAATAATATGAAACAATCATTTAAAATAATTCAACAACATTAAACCTCGTTCAATAATGTTAAGCAATATTTCATGTTTGAACATTTTTTTTTAAATTTTATGGTTAAGTACCATTTATGTCAATGTTATTTAGGCGTAGTATTCAGTTGACGTATAAGTTAGATTATATATATATATATATATATATATATATATATATATATATATATATATATATATATATATATATATATATGTTTCTTTTGCTTACGATGGATCCATATGGAATAGTTGTAGAAATAAAATTTTATTTAAAGAGCTGCTTTATAACCCAAAAATAATAAAAATGCATACTGCAAAAAATTTTAAACAGAGTGAATAGTTCTTGTTAGAGCAGTATAAGTAGATGGAAAATATGCATACTTCTCATGCATATTTTTATAGTGTTTCGACACCCAGTAACCATGGCAACAGATACGTGAACACGAAACTGATGTTAGAAATAAATGTTAACCATCCTATACGTGCAGTATACATCATATAAGGACATTTCGAGAGGGGGCAGAAAATGGCCCTTATTCAATATAGTCCTTTAACTGCATTTATGTACAATAACATTTAATAAAAAGGACAATTATTTTGGAACATTTTAACGCTATGTATCTGGAAAGGATAAATAACCAGTCATCAGCTCATATGGCTTACCTTCCAATGAGCAGTCATGGACCGTTTTAAATTGTTGACGTCATCTGGTGCCTTTAATACAACTTTCGAAATTATTTCACTTTTATAAAACTTGTCACATGAAAAACAACTATAATGTACAGTCCTGATACAATTCCTCAGAACGTAAAAGAATTTTACATTCATAGCTTATTCTCATACCTTTTAAGTCGAGCGGTTAAACAAGACAATACACAATTTGATGCAGAAATTTGTTTGTACCATTTTTATCAACTATCTTTATTTGTAAATTGATGATTGATTACTCGATTGTGCTTTTAAGGCGCATAATCACTGTAAGGTTATTGAGCGCAAAAGAAAAGGCAATATGTATGATTATTTACAGGTGATAAAAGATTCATTTTCGACCAGCGATAATAAAATTAAACATTTAAAAGCAAAGCGATCAGATAGTGAAGGTGACGAATGAATATTCCTGCTCGGCGGGGTACGTAAATTGTGTGAAAAATGAATAATTAGATAAAAAGGTACGAATGACTATACCGTTACGTAAAAATACTCAAAGTGAAAGTTATAATTTATAACATATGCTTACTTCTATCAAAAATTTTAAGATGCAAGACACATTCACTGTATCAGAAATCTCCTTCATGTGATGAATATTGTAGTACCGCTCGTGTGAAGGTTGGAGGTCGAAACAATCAAGAGCTTCACAGTGAATGCTTCATTGCAAGAAACGCACTCGGGTAGTTCGTCGCCATTACATTATGCAGGAATGGGCTATATGAGTGTGACCAATTTTAACTCTTACAATGACTACCTTGTACCTACGGACGGGTCTGTACGAAGGAGCCCGATCGTCCATGGTTGGTTTGAACGCACAGAGTTTGTTATTCACTGCATCATTCCACGATGCCTGCCACTTACCACGTAAAGGCTTTTTGATCCTAGGTTTAAAATCAGTATGTTATTTTAAAATCAGACGGTTCTAAGGATATCGCCCTTTTAGCAGCGCGATCTTTTTTCATTACCTTTAATACTGACATAGCTAAGTAACCAGCAATATATTATATTGTGGGAAGTACACAGCTCGGAATGTTTAAAAAGAATATCTGTTGCTCTGTTTCGGCTGAAGAAAAAAAAATTACGTACGATCTGGCAGCAGCCTTTTCCTTATCCTTTGACCTATCAGTGTAAATTTTGTATTGTTATTTGGTGAACAATTCCTGATAACAGTTTTGAAATGCCAAGTTAGGTATATGGCATTTGGTTATTTTGGTATGGTCTTTTGTATTTGGGTTGAAAAGCAGGGTTCATAGGGTTCGATCTTTTTTTGAGAGCATATTGTATAGAATTTCTCTACGATGGGATAATGGTGGTTCATTCGCTCGAAGAGAAGGCTTTGACATAGGGATATCCTAAATGCTCCCAGAGAGTCGTATTCCTTGATTGTAAATTGGGTCAAGCATCTTTAAGCATCTTTAACTGCGACTTTCTGGCTGAACCACAAACAACACAACCATTGTCAAGTTTGGAACAAATGAAAGTTCTATATAAACTGAGGACTCTTCTCCTGGCACCGATCAGTGTGCAAAACTACTTTAAGTAAATAAAGAGATTTCAAGCATTTATCTTTCACGTTCTTTACGTTGAGAATAAAGTTGAACTTTCTATCGAAGACTGCCTTAAACCTCTGATTCCTGAACAGCTGGTACTGGTGTTCCGTCCAGTGTGAGCTTAAGTTCATCAAGAAGTCCTTGTTGTTGACAGAAATGCACGCATACTGTTCTTGATCTTGAGAAATTGAAACCGTTGGCATTGTCCAAATTTTCAATCTTCTTTATACTGTGTTGCAGTTGGCTTCCAATTATATGCATGTGCTTTGATCGACAACATTAGGAAATCATCAACATATACGGAGCAATCCACACCAGAAGCCAAACACCTAGAAATGCCAATTACGTTGATGTCGAAATTAGTGACAGATGAAATACTGCCTGGACACAGAGATCTCTTGTTCGTGCATGTCGGAAAGGGTGGAGCCTGAGCATACCCGTACATTGAATTCCCTGTTTGAGAGAAAGTTCTATATAAAAATGAGCAGACTGCCTTTTAGACACGTGCAGAACATTCATTACTCCGTACTTCCATGCTGCAATAAGGGCCTTTTCTAAATCGAAGAAAACTGCTCCTAAATGATCCTTCTTGACAAAAGCATCGCAAATAAATGTTTCCAGTCTAACCAGATGATGTTTTGGTCCTACGGCCATAGCAAAAGCCACTTTGGAAAGGCGATATCAAATTACTCGTCTGCAAGTACCAAACAAGCCGACAATTGATCATTCGTTCCATTGTTTTACATACAGAATTCGTCAGAGCAATCAGACGATAGTAGATCTATGCCATTCTTACCTAGTTTTGAAAAGAATATTACTGTTGCTTTTTAGCACTCTTTGTGTACATTACCAGATATCCCTAAATCACTGAATATTTCCAGAAGAGCAATTAATGATGGTTCTGGCAGGTGTTTTAAAAATTGGTTATGTACTTCTTCAGGCCCAGCGGAAGTTACCATGGGCCAAGTTCAAAGCTTCCATAAGCTCCAATAGTGAATAAGGATGAATATAACTTACAGAGCTATTGGGTGTTAATTTCATCCGTGTCTTTTTTTTTTTTTTTTTTTTTCGAGTTTGTAGTCATCGAAAGTCTTCTGAATAATTAGACGATGGTTAGTTTTTTTTAGAGAAATATTAGCAAGTACATTTGCTATGTCATGTCTGGAACTGAAATTTTTATTGCCTAATTCGGATCTTAAAATTCTTAACTAAATTTGTTTTGTTAAGAAAGTTCTTAAATGTGTCGTATTTACATAACATTTCCCAATACTTTTGGTTGATTTTTTTCATTTTGATACCATATTACAGATAGCAACTGTATTTCTCAATTGCCTCAACAATATACAGTTCTTTAGGGCGCATCCCTTAATGAGTAACCTCAAACTATACACATCACTTTGGCGGATTCTTTGATCAGAAATATATATCACTGTGAACAATACCTCGCACGTTTATTACTAATGCGGTACTGGAGTCCGACCAGTGACGACCAATCTCATTTTTCCCATGAACGCACGCGTTGTCACATCCCATCGATACGTATTAAAAGAAAAGAAATAAACCTGGAGAAAAAAAATACATTACTCAAAATTCAATAGGTAAGCTGAAAAACTGATAAACAACATTATTCCCTCTAACTACACCAACTTACTTTCTACCTTCCTAACTCGCCTCAATTTCACATCAAAGATTCATGTCCCACACTTGGATGATAATGTGATGGTACATAGAAATTTAATGTGTAATTTCCTTGAAGTAGCTCTTTAATATACAATGTGGCTAATTTAGAACTTATTTATCCTGAAATTCAAAGTTACCCACCCAACCCCTTTCTTTTGCACATGAAGTGTTTACTTGAGCTCTGTTTATGTTGGACCAATTGTACGGGTCAGCAAACGGTTCCACTCTCTACGCATGTCGGATAGTCCGGTCGCGAAGCGTGTATACATTTCATTTTATATATGCTTTACGACAGTCCAGTGTCGGGTCGGGCGGAATCGCTGTTTGCGGTTTCTGATGCTTAGTACAGTCGCCATAGTCTTGCGTTAGATCAGACTTGTGTGTCTGAAGAGTTCCTTTATCGAGATGATATAATCGTCTGTTTTTTCTTTTTGTTTTTTTTTACAAGATGGTAAGAAATTCACCGAGGCCCCATTAATTACACAATTTATCAGATTATTTTATACTTTCCGAATTTCCTTCCCAAGTTTAGTCACCATCCACCAAAAGCATATTTTTTCATTTTAACTGCTTATTCAACTAATTATTTACTTTAAAAAAACCTTATTATTTCCACTGGAATTTTATTTTTGCTTCTTTATTTCAGTATGTAATGCTTTCACTTTAATCAAATGAGCTAGCTTTCTTTTTCTTCTCTCTATCGTTCCACTTTTAGAACTTTCTGTATTACTTTCCTTCTCTCCAATATCTAAATTATATCACCGAATACCCTTTTTAATAGAAACGAACCTAGGATAGAAGAAATGAAATACGTGGGGAATATTTGAAGGCTTCACTCAGTCCGTTCGTTCACTAAATTCGCTTCTGTGCATCAGCCCCACTTTTCCATCAATCACATGAACTAATTATTGAGGCCTAAAATTCGCACAAAGCCTCATTTAGGTTTTGCACAGAATTGTCCCCGCTACAATAACAGAAAGGGTATACATATATCTTGAAACTTCTAGATTCAGTTATCAAAGAGGAAAATGCTAAAATTACGTCGCATGCATGTTGGATAGAATAGTTGAGTTAAATGCATTCTTTGTAGTAAATATTCTCTTGGGTTTATTCCATATTTATGTTCATAGCTTGTTCATGGTTCAGCAGTCATGCAAAATGAACTTCCATATAATTTTCTGTTACTTTGCTTATTCTAACAGGTAAACAAGGGAGATTGTTTTGTACCAAAAACTTGACTTCCTCAAAGCGGTGTATCAATTCTTACAATGTAATTTGTCGGAAGTGTGGATCATTATTTCCTCTTGGGATACTGATTCCCCTAGCCAAAATCAGAGTTACTCTCCACTTGTCAACTGAAGGTAAAAGTGTACTTTGTTTTTCGTGGATGTTCAGAATGGAAGAAAAAAAAAATCACATCCATAGGATTAAAACATCCTAATTCAGAAAAAAAATTTATGCAGTTAACAATACAGATTCTCCTCTAAAATTCTCACGTCTCCGCCAAGTATTAAGAGAGAATCAGTATCTCTTGTTTCTTTTATTTTTTGCAGGTTTCAATTTACATCGTAAAATATTAGGATTAGTTGGTTAATAATGCTGAGAGATGCAAAAGCTTGAACCTCATCCAGATACTCAATCTGATCTAACTAGTAATAGTTCAGTCCAATACTTCACATCAGTGGTTCCCAAACTTCTTTGGCCGCGACACTAATTTTTTTTCTGAGCCTGACGATCACGTTTCCACGTCTTAATAAGTTTTTCCACCCTTGAAAATAGCCCTGGTGACCCTCAAGAACGTCCTCGCCACCGGGAGTTGGGAACCACTGCTTACACTGAACATTTTGTAGTAAAACCGCACCTGTTTCTTTTGCACTTAGTATGTTGTGAGTCTTGATTTCAGTATTTGTAAATAGAAAGGTTCTTTCCAGTGGTGTTCTGCTACTTACTGGGATACTATGAATTATGCAAGAATAAGTGATAAATCAAAGAATAAGTGATAATTTTAGAGAACAAGTTGAAACTGCGATACTTTCTCAAACTACAAAGAGGCCTATCGAAGCAAGATAACGTCGGAACTATTCAGAGTTATCTTTGTTTTTTAGCTGTGATCTGTTGATTTTCTGGTTGATCACAAAAAGCAGGCAAGTAATCTGGAGTGTGTGTATATTGCTATCAGTTTTCTTGACCCAGTCTATCGGCATTGTAAAAGTCCATAGCGATCGATAATTCTCGTCTGAAAATGTTATGACAATGTGCAAATCACTCAAAACTTACGACTGAATAAACTTTGTCATAAACTTTGTTACGATTAAATTTTAAAACTGTAATTAGTTTTAAATTTTTATCAGTAAATGCACTTACATGACCCGTGTGACTTTTAATATCGAACAGTTTAGACAACCTTTCCAGTTTTGTCACTGACATCACAGCTTTTCTGTCATTCACCACTAAAATTTTCAACTCTAAAATCCTTTCTCGACTTTCAAGCAGCATTGTAAAGGAGTTCTCGTTCTATCCTGATGCTACAAACCTATATATAGACAAAGATAAAAAGCATACGACAATGCACACAATTTGAAATCTTTGAAGAAATCAAGTCGGTTATAAATCACAATGTACACAGTGCAATGCTTTTTGGCACCTAAGTAGTCACGTTTCTAAACGAGTAATAACATTTGTATACCAAATATTTTCCTATTTACCATGTTATTAGATAATATCTAAATATGTCATATGTACATAACCTATGACAAACAATTTTAAACTAAATGTTCAAGATCGCAGTGGATAAGTTTCGTAAAATGATCCCCATCAGGTTTCTTAACCTAGTGCTATGATGCTACCGTTTAGATGGCATTGTTTATTAAATTAAGATATGGATAGATTTGTGAATTAGTTCTTTCGGTGCTTGTATTGTTTTTATAATTTATTGTCATGCATGTACATATCCGGCAATATGTATGGAGCAGCAGGGAGGGCGAATCAACCTTTTCAGGAGGGTTATTTTTGAAAAATAAAGTTTCCTACAGAATTGAAAATACAAGGTCAATAACGCCAAACCGAAGCCTCTAATCGACCGAGACTTCTCTAATTAGGTTATCTCATTTTTGTTATTGACGCTTTTGACGTTTGTATTTTCGTTTTTGTATGCGTGTTCGTTTACCCGTCGGACACTCAATTTTTGTCGTCGCCCTCCCTGCTGCTGTGTCTCTCAACCAAATATTTTATCGAAACCTACACGATACCTCGACCGAGGACATGTAAATTTATCGTTATATATCTGTGTGGGATAGCTTGCGCTTTTTAACACAAGTTTTTGAAATTAATCATACCCATATCCCCTGAACACCAAGTTTGATGACTGTTTCGCAGAGTATGTGTATCGACTCCATTAAAGACAACCAGAAGATTGCAGTTATCTCTGATCACTTTATGTATTTGCGTATATCGCTGAGTAACATATATCACGTCTGTATTTTTGTGTCTGCCTCGGGAAAATATCCGAGCTGGATTTGATTGTTTGTCCAGCATCACATCGTCGTATACTACGAGATTATTAATACATCCATCGAGATCATCCACAGATGGGGCTTCATAAATATCGGTTATAAAACCAATAATATCATTACCGTCTTCATTCGACGACTTCGCTTCTTCATTAAAATCTTTAAGAACATCGTAGCATCGCTAATCATGTACAGATGGTGCCACTAAATACAACTTATCCAACTTGAGCAATCTCATTATCAGATTAAGCAATAATTGCGTCTTACCAAACCCAGACGGACCTATTATAATTGCTCGGATTGAATTTGGTAGCGTTGGATGATGCTCGATTGGCTTTTGCTTTCGTGTCGTTGCGAGATCAACGACATCCATGTTGTACAAGTATAATAAATAATATGGATTTATATTGTGTTCGATGCAGAGCACCCACCCCCACCGGAGGATTAACAACGATAATAACAAAAACTAAAAAGCGTGCGCTTACAGGCAAGTGTGTAAAATGTGGTACAAGCAAATACAGATTTATTTTGTCTCGTACGAAGACAGGTGGTGACATCGCTGCTTCACTGGGAAAATTACCAGGGACTCCATGGGCTAAATACCCAGGAGAAAAACAATTTCCTTGATATAATTATTGTGCTCCTGGGACCCGACTTGATATCCGACCTGACGAACAAAACCAACCAAGACCTGGAGAGTATCCAATAAATGCGATTGATCAAGCGTGCCACATTCATAATGTCGCGTATAAAAATCCGGATTTACAACAATGACATTGCAGACGTGAAGTTGATACACAAGTTAAAGTCTGTAAAAATATATATCTCTCAGACAATCATTAGCTAAATGGTTGGTAAGATCTGCGATGAAAGGTAAACTAGTGCTAGGGGTGGTAATTAGTCATCGATAACTATTAATTTGATTTATTATAGCCCAAGAGGATATTGGAGGGGTAAAGCAGTGACTAGTAAACTTGCTGATGCGGCAAATGTCACACGTTCAGTTGCTGCAAATTGGTTAGCACGACAGGCAATATGACAAATTTATCTATCACCACCTAAACAAATTCAATATGCACATTTTGATGTCAACACTTGTCAGATATTTTGTTTTTACCGCATGATACTATTAAAATTGGTAGACGTCAGTCGCGCACATACAAATACGCGTTAACTGTCGTTGACGTTGCAAGTAGGTATAAAGAAGCAGAACTACTAGCAACAAAAACAGCAACTGAAGCTGAATCTGCGTTTGAACGAATTTATCAACGTGGTGGTCTACGATGGCCACGGCTACTGCAGGTTGATCCTGGCAAGGAATTCCTTGGTGCAGTAACGTCGATGATGAAACAACATAACGTCAAAATCAGACGAGGACACACAGCAATTCATCGCGATCAGGCAATCGGTGAGCGATTTAATCGAACACTTGCTGTGCGATTGTTTTGATATCAATATGCGAAGGAAATATCCACTGACCTCAAGTCCGGGAATGAGAGATCTCGTGAATGGGTTGCAAGACTACCAAGTGTGATCGCTGCGTTAAATAATGAAATTACTCGTGCAAATTCTATGAAACCCATCAATGCGATCACAAAAAAACACATACCAGTACAACGACGTGACTCTTTTTCAAAAGAACCAGTACTAGGTAATGTGACTGTAAAATATTTATATGAACCTGGTGAACTTGAAGGGGGTAAAAAAAGGAGCGACTGATCCTATTTGGAATGTGACCACACATAAAATTTCCAGAGTGGTAAGATCCACGGGTAGACCTGCAATCTACAGACTAGATTCAACTGCTCCTCAACGTGGATTTGTACGTGAACAATTACAAGTAATTCCTGAAGATACACAATTACCACTGCCTTCACTTCTGTGAAAACAGGACACCAGCACCCCTACGTCGATTACACTCAAGACAGGTCAACATCATATTTTCGCGTGTGTGGCCGAGATTACTATTAATTCTGTCCACGGTAAATTGTCTTGGGTTATTATTCGAATACTGCCACAACATTACTGTATTACAGCTTGTACAGTGATTATTTTGTCGTTTCAGAGTCATGATAAATTGACTATAAAGATCAAAGTCACGTTTACATTTTTGTTAGATCGCTGATAACCAGCTAATTTTTTCTTTAATATATCATCGCAATTGCTAGCAGTGATTTCCTGAGTCATTGTGCAGTCTATGATAATCCTCCGTAGCAGAGATATTCTTCTAACTCGAGACACTGCTAGATAAACTAAATTTGACCATTCGATCCGATCGACAATCAAGATATTTGTATCAGAAATAGTTAATCCTTGTGATGAATGAATCGTTATAGCATATCCTAGAGTCCACGGAGTTTTGTCCATCGTTAATGCTCTCTCAACAGCACTCACAGGAACAACAACAATATCATTAAGAACAAGTTTTTGTTTCTCCATTGACTCTGTCAAGGTTCCAGGAATCTCAACTTCAATATTTTGCGTGTATCTGCTGGGCGATAACATGATGGCACAGGTAGATCTGAAACTTTTCTTTATGTAACAGAAATAATTGTGTATGATCAACTATCTTCCAACTTGCAACTATCAAATCAGCAGGCTTCCATAAATTCCAAAAATCATTCATCGTAGTCTCTGGAATTCACGCATTATGTCACATTGAATCTTGTCTGGCTGCAGTCTCATTAACTTTTTAAATTCTTTCAGCGATTCATCAATAGCTCTATGATCATCAGTTATTTCCTCATAATAATCTTCGAACTTTCTCAGCCATTCATGCGGAAATGATCCAACAAAGGCTGGTGGCTGACCATGATCTCCACACATGATAACAGCAGCATATTTCGTCGACAACCAATCAAGAAAAATGTGTAATACCTCCACAGACACTGTACATATCTCATCCCAGAAAATAATCTTAGGGATATATTTCTCACCCATTCGCTCAGGAGTCCATACATCTCCCTTCCATCGGAAGAAGCTGTGATAAGTATGAGATTTAACTCCTCGTTCATTCATTTCTCTGGCGAGTCTATGTGTGGGTGTCAAAATAACCATATCAAAATTTCGAAATAATTCGATCGCACGTGTTGTTTTACCAGAACCTCCGGGTCCATTGAGATAAACAGTCTTATGTCTGGTCACAGGATCATATACAGATGAAGCCGATGACAGTTTTGACAGCTGTTTATATTTATAATATGATTAGTTAGATTCAACGTAGGCGGATTCAGAATAACTATCTTTTCTCATTTTATTCTACATTCGCTCCATGATGAATCAGCGCCGATATGTAACTGTTTTAGCAATCCTGCGTATTTTTATTGACATAAAATGAATCTGTGGCGACTCTAACTGCGGTATCAGAAAATCTATTTATCATCGATAATAAATTTATCGAAATGTACGCAAGCACTGAAGATCTTAAATCAGTAATCTGTGGCGAGTTACCATCAGTGTAACTCACAATTGTACCTTATTTAGTTCCGTCCGATAAATTAACATTACTTTGACTTATAAATGTGCTTCTCTCTGTTGTTTCAGCAATTATAAATTCAAGTTCAGCATCGTCTATAATTAATCTTGTACAATGTCGTTTATGATCATATGATCCTCCTTGCATAAATTTACCAATTAATTTTCTGCCAAGATCTTTTGCAAGTTTATTTTCGAGATCGGTATTATCCGGATTTTCATCAGTGGAATATTTCTTCTGTTGTGGTAATCAAACTTGTTTCTGCGGACGATATGATATAATTGCTCCACTTACAATCAATGATATCAATATTTTTACATCAAGCATATATCGTAATAAAACTACTGAAGCCCAACCGCGTTCGTTAAAATGTTTTCCAAACCAAACAGCGACAATCGGATGAAGGTTTTTCGGTGCAAATTCAAATGACTCATTGCAAGCAAATCCAGTCAGGTAAAAATCTGGTAAGGGTCCATTTATCGCAACTCTCGTCATCTCGTGTGTTGGATGTCCAAATCGCTTGAACTACTCAGAATACTCAACCGCTCCAAGAAAACTTCCAGGATAACATGCAACCATATCAACCGAGATAACATCTTTATGATCGCATTTAGTATTCCATAATCCACCGTGTCCCTATTTGATACAACTGCATCTTCATAAAATTCTAAACGTGTTGGTCTCCATGAATTTTTTTTCTGAGCAGTGTGGGCAGCGACTGACGGAACGGTAAAACAATTATTGAGTAATCGTTCGATAACATCCGTATCGTTTGTGTATTTCAACGCGAGAATTTTCATTTCATCGTGGAGATTTTGTGCGATAAATATCTCCATTAGGCCGTACAAACTGATTATAGTTCACAGATTCTGAACTTTAAAACAGCCACACGGATACAGGGTCACTCTTAATGATATTTCTGATAAAATCGAACACATCACTGTTATAGAATTTAACAATTCGATTTCGTGCAAATATTGTTATATCCGAAGTCTACGCGTGTGCGTTATGATCAATAATCTATATCGCAGCTCCATTTGTTATATTTCGATTCGTACAAAATTTCTCCATTATTAGGAGTCTTAATTTTTTTTCCAGTTCAGAAACGTCCTTGATAAACGCTCCGGAATCTTTAACTATTTCTGCCTACTCATTTATTTCCTTAAGTCTTAGATCCGTTAAACCGCTTACACGCATCGCATTTGTGAAGTGTTCTGTAACTAGCTCAGCAACGCAATGCAAGCGAAAAATTTTCATCGGTAGGTCATCGACGTTAGGTTAATCATTCTGCGGATATATCGCATAAACAATTGCCGTCACAGGATATGCTCTCTCACAATAACGTCTATCAATTCCAGTCAGTATTCCCGGTTTTGAGTTTTTATTTAACGTGACAATATTTCCAGTGTGGTGTAATCGAACATGGTCACGTCTGTCACGGATAATCCAGGTGCCGTCTGTCGCCTCGATAAATTTTATTCTAAAAATATATTTTTGCTCAGCATCAAGATTATTAATAATTTTCGCTGCTCGCTTGTCATTCATCGTAGCATCGATGTCTTGCATAATTCTGAGTGCTGACCATACACAAGCCGCGCCATGATTGTGAAATTCTCTTGGCTTCATGATGTGATTGATTAAAGTTTTATTTGTTAAATCAACTAGAGCTAGCCTTGGTAATTCAGAGGTTATCCTGTCAAGATCAAATCTGGCTTTAGAGGGCTTAATCACAGATAATCTCGCAAATTCCTTCATGTTATAATTAAGGCAAATATATATATATATATATATATATATATAACGATTCAATCAAAGAATAAATGCAAGTGGTTAATGATTGGTTCTTCAGTTCCTTGTAACAGTGCTTGCATCAATGAATTATGTGGACATCACATACAAAGTGTGCGTCGCTGAAGCCTAGGACAAAAACCCTGTTTAAAATGTGGTGTTTGGGTTAGAGGAGAAACGCAGCTGTCTTTCAAATGCGGTGGTAAAAAATACCGCGAGCTGAAACGATATTACAATTTTAAAAATAACGCCGGCAACAACGTTACTGGTATAAAAAAAAAAATATCGAAGAGCCAGATTTTCACTCCAACAATAAAATAATTTAGACAAATAATATTATACATGGAGCAAAATGAATTTGTGAAGCATCCCATCATTGAAAATTATGAGGCACATCGGGATGGTGTAATCAGGAACTGTCGACTAAAACAACCAGTAGATGTTGTTACTAATAGTAGTTATGTCAGATTCCATATGAGGGGGAATGTACCTTTGTCATAAATTTATCTATGAATGTTTCCACGTATTGATCAAAAATGGACTTGATAGATCGTATTAATTCAGATCCAAACATAATTCTTTGAGTAATTTACAAGCTATTACACAGAATTCTGCATGTGGAGGTGCTGGTAAGCACAAAAGAATCGCAAGGAAAGCGGTTAAATCTGTGAACGTGGAGACTGGCGAAAAAAAAAGAATTCCTATCGATGAATGCAGCTGGCAAATATTTTCATATTTGCATGCATTCGGTACAATATGTCGCAGATAATATAACCAAATAAGCATTTTCGAAGAAATATAAACAAAAAATAACATTTCAGTATTACACACCTCAAGAATTGTGAGGGGAGATAATTCTGTCAAGCAAACTTTCTCCGATAGAGTAATTAAGCAGTAGTCTCTTGTTACTCCGTAATATGATATGGCTGCCGTCGATTTTTTTTTTTTTTTTTTTTTTTTTGTCACTATTTCTTGTCCCGCTTGACTTAGTCAATGACTACGTCAGGGGGATTCTGTCAGGGTATGTCCCCCTCTCTTGTATGTTACATCCCTTAACTTCGTCACTGACTCTCTGCCCCTGATGATTCAGGAAAACAAGAAGTCACGCCCCGCTTGCGTGTATAATAAAGGTATGCCATTTTTAGGTTTTCCAGGCAAGATAATTGACAGGAGTACAATGGACCTGCTTGTAGTTTAACTCGTGAAAAGACAACCGGCAGAAATGTATGTGCGATTATTAAATGCGGATATTTTATACGGTGTTTGGAAATTGAAATAAATCCATAGTGCAATTGTGATTTATTCAGTATACTGATCGCTTGTAGAAATTGCCCGTTAGGTAACTTCATAATAAAGTTTCAGACATATATCTATAAGGATGATCCGTGGTCCAGCACTGGAGTTCCAATCCCGTGACTGACAAATTTGTCGATGGTGGGCAATATTTCGCAATTTTTCATTAATAGATGTGGGGGTTCTACCCGAAGGAGAATTTATTATATAATAAATATTTACTTAAAATAAAAATAAATCTGAATCAGAACAAAAAATAAATCTGAATCTGAATAAAATAAAGATAAATCTGAATCTAAATAAAATTAAAATAAAATAAATTTGAATCAGAATAAAAATAGATCTGAATCTAAATAAAAATAAATCTGAATAAGAATAAAAATAAATCTGAATCAGAATAAAAATAAAATTAATAAATCGGAATCAGAATAAAAGTAAAAATAATATACCTGAATCATAATAATAATAAAAATAATAAATCTGAATCAGAATAAAAATAAATCTGAATCAGAATAAAAAAAAAACAAACAGTAGAGGTGATGTGAGCTCTCAACCTCAATGAAGGGTACCCCACACAAGGACATTCAGAAAGAATGTCAGCCAGAAAGGAAAAGAAGCCTCATGAAGGGTGCCCATCGGCCATAAGAGCCTCATAAAATGACCCCATAAAACGGCAAATATTGGCACATGAAGGAACCCCGTGGAATAGTAACTACTCATCATTGATGCTGTTTTATTTTTTGTTTTTTATTCTGGTTCAGATTTATTGTTATTTTTATTTACTTTCAGATTCAGAAATATTATTCTGATTCAGATTCTGATTCAGAATTATTTTTATATTTTTTTATTCAGATTCAGATTTATTTTGATTTTTATATTTTATTTAAGATTCAGATTCAGAAATATGTTTATATTTTTATTCAGATATAAATTTATTTTTATTTTTATTCAGATTCAGAAATGTTTTTATTTTAAACAAATATTTATTAAATAATGAATTCTGAAAATATCCAATTATTTCTGAGATTAAAAACTTAAATGATGAGGATATAGAATTATCTGATCAATTGAATCCTGAAAAATTTACAAACGATTTTGAAGCGCTACAGGAACGGAAATATGATGGGAGATAAACTCTAGCAGCTGAATACTGATTTATTAAATTACTTCAACAAGCCGTGAAACAATCTCTACTTTATGTCGATGATGATATTCGAAAATTTGTTTCACTCGCAAAGGCGATTAAGAAAGATGATTAGAGTTGCCACGCGAATACGAAACAAAAAAGACTGAGTTCACGTGTGTGACAGCCGAAAAAAATTACGTACGATTGTAAACTCGGTGACAAGGTCACTGAGGATGTCACTGATGAAAGTCAACAGGGATTATGAAAGTGAAAGATGTATTTATACTGACTCGGATTCAGATTTATTTTTTATTTTTATTCTGACTCAGATTCAGATTATCATATTTATTCAGAATCAAAAATATTTTTATTTTTATTTTTATTCAAAATCAAATATCTTAATTTTTATTGTTTCAAATTCTGATTCAGAAATATTTTTATTTTTATTCAGATTAATTTTTTATTTTCATTTTTATTCTGATTCAGATTATAATTATTCTGATTTTGATTCAGATATATTTTTTACTTTTATTCAGATTTATTTTATTTTTATTCTGATTCAGATTCAAATTTATTTTTTATTCCAACAAAAAGTAGCTACGAACGCACAAACTTACTGCCAAAACTTCATTCCTTAAATCAAGGTGTTTGTTCTGGTCAGCAAGTCTGAAATGTATCCGTGACAATAGCGGATTATGGCATCGCAGATAAACCAGATTAAGGGGCACTGACACAATTAAAAACACAGGAGGTACTCCAGGGGTAAATGAATACAAGATATATCCCGGTTGTGCATGCCTGGATATTTCAAGATCTACTTGATAACTGTTTTTGATTGCATCACACGCCAGATTGCGATCGTTGATGTGATCGCGGTAATACCTGGTGATATATGACGACCACCACCGTCTGGATTATTGTTATGCTTGAGAATAATCGCCGGAAGAGATATTTTTTTCCACGCGTCTACGATCTTGGGAAAGTATTTATCGATATCATTGAGTTTTTCTTCAGTTCTTCGGCGTTAAATCCTGGTATCATGAATTTTGGTCTCTCTGCCTCAATTATTTTATATTGTGCAGCAAATTTTTGAACGGTTGTTTTTTGGGTTTTTTTGCCCACAGGATCATCAGCAACTACTGATGCAATAATAACCTGATTAATAAAATTAAGATCTGATGCAACATGATTTAGATGTTTTACCATTCCAACTACTTGAATTTTTAGACTGTCGTTGGAATATTCTTGCAAGAAATTTTGAAATAACCGCCGTAGCGTCGTGGACACAGTTTGATGTTCACTTTTAATCACATCCGCGAGTGAATTAATAAACTTTTCGCCGATAAATACAGTAGAGGTTTTACGATCATAATCTTATATTCTTTTTATTGTTATAGTATTTTTGTACCATCAAGATCAACATAAACAGGTCTTATAAATCCTCTTTCACTCCACTCTTTCCACGCCAACACCATCCCGCTCCACGGTGGTATTTTTCGATATTTTAGAAATTACATAAACATTCGTTTATCTGTGGTGAAATCAGATTTTTGAGGTTCTGGTGGACCGTCATATACCGGTGTAACTTCTGGCCACCCTAATACAGTTCTGATTGATGATTGATATATATCTACGTTGTAGTCGGGTGTTGATATTTCTATCCCTGCTGATAATGTTGGCTCGTGAACCGTAATAGCGATTTTAGATTCTTTTCCTTTGAAAGATTTAATCCTACGTTGGAATTCAGAACTGATCTGTTCTATTTAATAACTATCCGTAGGAATACCTACAACATTCCAGTCTGGAGTGCCATCGGGTTTATTTTCATAATACTAATGAATTTTTTGCGGGCAACCCACCGAATGACTTTAATATTTGGCCAACTGCAATATACTCGCAATTGTGCTAATGTTATTTCTTTGGCTGGAATTGCCGTTGGAAAGCTGACATCATCGTGGTTGTTGGCGGTGTTGTATTAGTGACGATTTGTTGTAGTAACTGTGACGATATTCGATCGCTGGATGACATTATTTACTTTCTGATTTAAATTAAAGTGACTGTCCTCCTCGGAGATGGCGTGTTTTAGTTTCCAGTTGCTTCATGGTAAACCTTAATTATTTCTGCGAATTCCTGACCTGATATTATTCCATCATCCAGCCCTGATGATATCAACGATGATAATTTGGCGTGCGGGTGTTGCCGATGATAGTAACATTGTGTATTCGTGTAATTTATCAGCCGCACACGTAGATATCTTTTTGCGATGATGTTAAGAATACCAGCAAAACCGGTTACAGCTGCAACACCAATTCGTATTACTGGTGCTATTATGTATGACCCTGATAATGATCCGATTATAGTTGCTGTTCCAGCGACGACCGAGGACACAGAGGACACAATTATGTCAGTAACAACGATACCTCTGCGGTATTTTTTTCATTTTTGCTGTATACTTATCAATGATATTTTACAGTTGGGAATGCAACAAACACTTGTTTGTATCTATAATGTTGCGCTGCAACAAAGTCGATCGATTGGTTCATTATATAATTTAGGTAGGTGGTAGTTTAGCGACTAATTCAAGACACCAGTAGTAAATCAAGCCGAGGTCTTGTTTTTCTCGGTTTCACAAAAAATCTTACCTCGTCGTTTTGATACAGTACTACTAACACAGGTCCAGAAAATTCATTAACTGGAAAACGCCGTTGATTATCGGTGAATATTACAAATCTTATAGTGCCGAATGCTGAAAATCTGTATATGCCGGTAACCTCAGCGTGATATTCTATGAATCTAGTATTGGGTGACCATAACACTGATCCAGACGTTACTGTATATACTACACTGCCCGTAATTTTTTTATTTCGGCGAGTTTAAAGTCGACGACTGCTGGATTTTCAACAAAAAAAAAATTCATTAATTTTTTATTTCGGAGAGTTTAATGTCGACAGCTGCTGGACTTCCAAAAAATTCATTAATATTTTTATTTGTCATAGAGTTTAATGTCGAAAAATTTCACTAATAGCTCTACTTGTGTTTCTAAGAAAATTCGAAAACGTTTGTAAGTGAGCAGAAAATTCAGATCTAAATGTGGCCAATCCATCATTGACCGTCATTAACGAGGTCGTCGTTGGAATGTTGCTATCAACGACATATTTCTTCGTTGCGGCGTCATCGTTTGATTCTGGTTCTCTAAGACCAGTAATTTTATTATTATCCATTGAGAGAACCAGTCATTGTATCACCGACATATAGCAAACGATCATCGATCTCAGTTCTGATGGTGGTGTTGTTACTGTCTACGCATCTTTCTGTTGCCATATCATCGTCTGATTTTGGTTCTCACATTGATAACTGTATTTCCGCTCATGTTGAGATCGCCATACATAATATCTCCAATTCTTTTGATACGTCCATCAATCTCTCACATGAGTGTTAAGACTGATTCCTCCGAATTTTTAATTTTACCATTCTTAGTAAATACCACTAAGTTATTTTCGGTCGCATCTGGAACTCGCATAATAATATATGTCAATGGGATATTGCTCGTTTTTAATCGTTCTTGCTGATCCTGAAAAACATCTTCATTTTGATCCACATCTGCGAGACGCAAAAGAGTAGCTATCTCGTCCTTGATATGATAAAGTGTTGCGTATTTGGATAATTCACCTTGAGGTTTGAGACTCCAAGAAGATCTTCCGAAAATATCTACCATTGTATATTCACTCAGACCTGTTTAAAACGACTGTGGATGACTATATCGTCTGATGGTATAATAGTGCACGACTTTATGAGACGGTGTCGTTGACGATGACAGCGTCGAGTACAGCAAGTACTACACGGTTACATATTGGCGGATCAGTTATTGTCTATGTTGGCAATGTTGAATACCAGATCGGAGTACTATATACGCTGTCGACATATTTTAAAAATTCCTTCGGTGGTGCCAGTCCATACGAATCGAAATAAACTCCACTTGGATCAATCGCGTACGCAACCCAGTCAGTACCTGTACCAGAACTTCCATCTAGATTAATGATACCGGTCTCAACACGATTTGCTTGTTTTGGTAACTGATCACGTATAAAAACACCTCTGAAATTTTTTGTTTAATCGCTTAGCAGTCATTGTTGGCATCCACAAAGAAAAGTTTTGTCAATATTACGTTTCCATGAAGTGCCACGGTTGCAGCTGCGTCAACTCCTTTAGCGTGCCATATTACATCATCGTCGGTAGCTTTTCTCATATGGACGATTGTATGTTTTGCCGCGAAGATGCCATTCTGACATTTCTGCAAAATCCAAAGATATGTAACAGTGGAAATCACACAAGAAGATTCTTCATCGCCGTTCAACATCGATCTGCGTGCTGCGAATCCCAAGCTGAAATTTTCATTCATCGATGCAACTGCGTCCCCTGCTGCAATTCAACCTCGCGTTATTGCTTTCGGGTTGATCAGTTTTCCTTTGCAAACATCATTGATGGACCAGCTGATCTTGAGTAATCATCGCTGTATCTTGCAAAGTCAAGTATCGTCGTGGCAACGTCGACATTTTGCAGGCATCATTCAAAACTCTTCCCGTCAATGATATATGTGGCATTGTTAAATAACGCCATGACAACTCGATCACCAATTCCGTATGCTGTATCATCTGCTTTTAAACGTCTACCTTCGATCTCAATGAATGCCTCAGCGGGCAAGAAATATCTACTTGTATCCTTAACTTCCAATTCGATTCTTCCACGTGAGTCAGGTACACGTGCGTCATAAGAATAATACTGAGAATCACGTACCGATTCATCTTTGAGAACTGGTGCGTCCATGTAAAATGGTGAATCAGATACACGTTTAAACATCTTTATTATATTTGCTATCGTCTAACACGATGACCACTTCCTGCTATCAGACTAGCAGTTATACTATTTTCTTTTTCTGATAGGAGTACACCAGCCAACTCTGTTCGTTTTTGATTCGCAGCTTGATTGATTATTTTACTAACATTTGCAGGTATAACTTCTGTGCTGGGTAATTTTACTGGCTAAGGTCGGACCGCCTGCGGTCTGCGTATTAATCGTGCTAGTCTGTCCTTGATGGCTGAGAATGCTTCACTAGCAACATCACCAACAGCACCAATACCTTTATCACATACAACGTCAATAGCTTTCATTCCCAGTTGCTTTGCAATTGGTATTGCTTTCCGAGCTATCCTTCTGAATAGACCCTAAACAACATCACCGAGTTCATCTCCTTAGATCGCTTGACAGGTTGGTAATCGCGAATTTATCTCCCTGACCATTACAGGTCCACGTTGAGCATTATGTATGATCATTTTCTTGTCACCGATCTAACTGTATACTCTCATTCATCAACGATTTCATCGTCGCAGTAGTCAGCAACGATTTTATCAATGAGGGACCGATAAACATTAATATCCATGATACCGCCTGTAAATAATCTCTGACAAATAGCTGCTTCATTAACAATTTCTGGGGAATTATTGCCGACTCGTTTTCCGCCAATCAGAATTTCTAGTCGTTCAACATCGGCAAGGACGTTATTGTGACATTGAATATGAAGACCACTTCCTCGAGTGACCCAATCGCTCAGACCACTTCCAGTTGTTTCTTTTGCTTCTTTCTTACTTGGTGAACGCAATTCCTTCCTTCGTCTAATTTCTTCAGATTCCAAATTTTCTTTTTGTTTCTTTGCTAGTTCAATCTATTTAAGTTTCGACTTCGTTTCTTTTTCTTTTTGTTTCCCTGATTGTTTAGCTTCTTTAAGTTTCACTTTATTTTTTCATTTTGTCTCTATTCCTGATTTGATCGCCCAATATACTCATCTACTGCCCAGTCAAAAATATTAAAATGATTAACATCATTATCAGATTGATTTGCGGAGTATCAGTAGCGATGCGATATATATCCCTAACCCAGTCGGCAGATCTCATCGTTTTCATATATTCGGGTTTTACATACTTTTCTCTTTCATAATATCCAAGCGTGGCAATATCAAGTGTTTGATCTGGGTCCTTGATAGCGACAATACCTTCAGGCGTGAATTTATTTGCGATGTTAATTCTAACTCTTGGCAGAAAGTGTAGTTCATCTTCAGGTTGTGGTTGAGGAGGTTGCTGACGAAGTGGTCCAGTTGCTTGAAAACGGCCAGCAATATCAATAGGCAATGTTTCAAAGCTTTTTGTGTTGCCTCAATTGATGTAACAATTTTCTTTGTTGGTTCGATAATTGGTTTATCTAACTGTTCTGTACCCTCTGTAAATTCCACCCGAGACTCGTGACGCGCTTGTAGTTGTTGCTTGTCAGAATCACGGACGGGGAGGTATTTTTTAATTGCATCTAGTCGCTGTCGAGCTAATTTAGATGTGCGAGATTCCATGATTAGTGTTATTATTGATATAATAATTTAATTACGCCACACAGCTGCAAGGAGGGCGACGACAAAAATTGAGTGTCCGAGCGGTAAACGAACACACAAAAACGAGAACATAAATGTCAAAAGCGTCAGCTAACCCAATTAGAGCAGTCTCGGACGGTTAGAGGCTTCGGATTGGCGTTATTGACCTTGCATTTTTATTTCTGTAGGAAGCTTTATTTTTCAAAAATATCCCTCCTAAAAAAGTTGTAGGATTCGCCCTCCCTGCTGCTTATGGTGTAATGAACATTACCTCCATTACGAATTTACAATGTAATATTACTATGTATCATTTCATAGATGAGAGGTTTGCTTTATGTATGGTAATATGTATAATGTACTTAACCAGGACACGTCTTTCAGCGTTTAGCAAGTGAATTTTGTTACCTGCAGTGTGTATTGGAACACGCTGACTCACGATGTTTTGACACCATGTAATAAACCGATTCGGTATTTATTGTAACCTTGTATGATTATTTTGTGCATATTTTACTTGTTAGTCATATCAGTATAATGAAATTACCTTGTATCATGTATAATTCCATCAGGACATGGTCAATTTATTTCATAATTCATGTTTTGCTGTGCACTCGCTGCCAATACATACTAATCCGCCATTTGCACTCTTTTGGACAGCAAGAACTATGGAATCTGATTGGCTATTGGTCACGTGACCTTTTTGTATAAATAGCACCACATACATGTAATGTAGAGTTTCACTGTTATCTTGTCTAGCGTTTGGAGCAGACGAAAGTAAATCATCGGGTGACGTAACCGTTTCATCAATTCTAGAATGTCTCAGGCTATGTTAGATAGACAGTCAAGTTGCAATGGTTAGTACCTAATGAAATTTGATATGCTTGTTTGACATTACGGGGAATTCCAGAAGTTATTTATTATTCATGAGGTGACGTCTGCTACCGTATTGTTTGATATGATTTCACCGTCGATGAATTATCACCACAATTAATCTATGTAAGTGAAGGTGAAGTTCATTACTATCCATATAATACTGGGAAACATACATACTGTTCCCTCAGGAACTGATGTATAAGTAGATTAATGTTAAGTCGCCACTAAACCGTCACTCTTCACCTTCGTTAGAAAGCGAACTCGCATTGCACCTTCACCTTACGATACTCAGCACCTTCAGCTCCTGAAGGTTAATACTTCACCTTCACCTAATTCACCGCCACGACTTAAGCAACTCTTTCTTGTACTTTCATAACGGGAATTCTGTGACATAAATCATTACAAATACATTCTGAAATCCACTCAGAGGTGGAGAAGGTGCAATTATATTTGAAGCTCCATTGCACCTTCCCCTATGGGAGTCCATAACCTTTGTCTCCCGTGATTCTCTGGTTTACAGAAGTCTAGTATTAAATCTTAAATGTTTATGTATATGTAACTGTACTGACATTCAGTGATTGCATGTCCACCTGTTCCTGTCCTTAAGGTAATTTACAAATAAATACTTTCGATGTTTATTCTATACGGTCTTATGTTATTCTTTCTAATCAAAAGCTAGACTGGATGACCCAAAAATACTGTAGCCCGGATTCGCCCTCCCTGCTGCTTATGGTACAACTCACATAGGTCATGTACGCGCTCCGAGTAACTTTTTGTTGGGTGTTGATTATGCAAACCTTTAAACGGCTCCTATTCACTTTACTTCGCTCCTTGTTCATTAAAAGTTCCACCGACGATCATTTTATAAATTTTTCGAGAAATGCTTAACGGCGAATTCAAATATTGGGTATTTTTTCAGTAAATGCAAACATTAATATTTAGATGTTTTTTTTTTTCAGCAAATGCACTTACATGACCGGTGTGACTTTTACTTAAGACTGAAATATCGATAGTCTGCTAAAAACATGAGCTAGTCACCCCTGGCAGTAGACATGTGGGTTCAAGGCAAGTAGAATATCTCAAAAATCGGCTTGGATGGCAACTACATCAATATATCAGTACACAACATGTTTCAGCTATTAAGATGGGTATGTATGTTTTCGTAATCATACCGTGCTAATTTGTCCTGTACACGTGTGTTTTGTGTCAAACAGCATAATAATGCTTAAGTTAAAAATCTTATACAAATAAAAAGAGAAACACAATAGACTTTAAAACAAACGACATTAAAACTTTGTTTGATGACGTACTCACTCGCCACCTACTTTCTAATGCACAACGTTCTGTCCTAAATTTTATCCAGGATAAAATATGTCCACCTATTGTAATCGTCATACAGATGATGTATGATTATTATTTACAAGCCGAAAGAAGAACATAGGGCAAAATCAATGAATATTTTTGGTCGACATCAACCGAAAGGTGTGATCCACTACAATCCGCATAGAATGTCTGGTTCTGTGATGTCACAATATAAAGCTACGTATGTTGATAAACTCGTACTACGCTATATTGTGACGACTAGACTCGACGTGCTCATTTCATGACCCAGTTTAGTACCTGGCCTTCATGGCAAGAGTCCATAGCGATCAATAATTTTCTTCCAGACCTTTCTTGATGACACATAACTTGCAGAGCATAAAATAATTACGATTGCATAGACTTTTGGTTAAACATAATTAGTATTAAATTTTAAAACAACAATGTATTTTATTTAAGACAAATAAATAGGCATGCATGACCTATATCACCATTAATACAGCAATCGTTATCATCAGTGTTGGATAGAGTTCCGTATTCGCGCGGTACTAAGCAGGAAACGAATCTCAAATTTTAGATACAAACAATATTTAACTTACTAATGAAGATTGCTTTCCTTGTTTAGTTATCATTTATGTCCAATCCTGCATTCAGGAAATGTTGTATCCTCGCGGTATCGGTTTCGGAGCCCTTAAGAAGAATTAACAGAATAATTCGTATATAATGTAAGTTTTATTAAAAGTTCAGTTAGACTTTGAATCTTCATAATGCCTGCACTGAAAGACTAAACTTACAAGTCTTCATGGCTGCTGACATTTCTTCCGTAGCATATTACTAACTTTTTGCTTAACTTTGTTCACTGTCCTCTACAAACTCAAGAGTCTTCCGTTCCTTCCGAAACACGTACTGATACTATCTGCATGCCCGATGGGCCAGCCATGTTAATACTGTTACGTATCGGCTCGTTCAAAGTAACACAAAGAAAGAGTGAAGACAACAAGCTTTGTAAATTTTAACAAAAATAATTTATTTCCCTAGAAAACACGGAGAAAAGGTAAATATGTGAAACAAGACTTACGATTTACGAAGATCCAAAAATATGTTCTAAATTTGTGAAAACACATAAGTCCTGTGAATAAACAGTTCTAAATTGATACAGTCTGAATCTCAGTTCCGTTCCAAGATGGCGGATGATGACGTCAGACGAAGGCTAACACAAAATGTCCAGAATTTTCACTGTAAAGCACAATTTGTATTGTTCTGTTCCGATTTAGAAATAATTTCATCAAATGTCTTTGTCCAAAGCCAGTAGTGTTGTTCTCCAGGGAAAATAATTATTTAGAAAGTAGATGAAATACAGCTACCACCACTAACAACACACATGTTGTTCCTTGTACGAATGCGCAACTCTTTCCAGCACAGAAATACCTTTTCCTTAAGGTATTAGAAACTCTGTAAGATGTTATGATGTCACTCTCAGCTATGACTGACCGCGACTATGACTACCACTCTATGACTATCACTATGACTGACCAAACATTTCTTACAGGTAACTGAGCATTTAAAACAAGCTAATGCGTCATTACATGTACACACGCATGAAGTACACGTGTGATTTCGAAATCACTACAATGCGTAAACAAGTATTATTTTCAAATAACGTGGTCACAGCCAATCATTTACATAGCTCTTTCTCACTGTTTACTTGATACGAAAAACCGTCATGCAAAAATCGTGCTTACACGAGTCACATTTACGTTTTAAATAAATACGATGTTTCTAACATACTATTAGACCGATGCAAACATAATCACCATAATAATAATAACTACATTTAATGATGTAAAAATGAAATAAAAATGAAATACAGAATTAGAAGAATTTAAATTTTAACACACATGTAATTTAACTACAGGGTCGTAACAATACAATCTGAGTGGATTTTAAAACTTTAAATTTTTCCCTGACTTTCTGAACCCTCATATATTAACGATTCCTTGGGGGCTTTTAGCGTTTTTCCAGTTTTTTGACGATTGCCTTCCAAGATGTCCTCTTATTTCCTGCACAATGTTATCCTATGTTATAGGTTTTCAACCAACTACAGCTGTTAGAACTTTTGCGCTTCTTGCTGGTCTTCTTTGATTTGTCCAGTAATATACTCTTCTTCCTGTCAAAGAAGCTAGCAGCTCGATTGCATGGACTAAAAGCATGAGAAATTATTGATTTGTCCACGTTGTGAAGAAAGCATTCGTAATTTTGCGGAGAGAAGGCATTGTAGGTGTCTGTAATTTTGTTGGAATCAGAGTAGTTGCTTTGATCATGGAACACTAGCTGGTATGAATGATACGCGGTCTATAGCAGATCGAAGGGGTAAATTCCACATATTTTAAAATATGCTCGAAGATTTGTATAGGACATACTTACATTATATGCTGTACATGAGATCTCACATATGGCGTGCATAGTACCAGGTGATAATGTAATTTCTCGCATCAATTTGGCCATTTCGTTGTTGTGTATCTTCTGAAATGGCCCGAAACATCCGACGTCAAGTGGTTGTAGAACATCACTAGTGTTAGGAGGTAATAAGAAACAGAATGATATTATGTTGCTTAGCCCAATCAGTGGTTGCCAAAGATACATGTGTTCTGTGCCCGTCATAAAACAGAATCAGTGGCTGCAAAGGATCACGCCCTTGTACATAGCTAAATGTTCCTCAAAATATTTCCTGAATACTTAACCATTTGAACAGCCAATCTCACTAACAGTACCAGAAACTCCAGTTGTTGCACCTTCAAGTTCAGTTCTTATTCGCTTTCTCATAAATATAAAACAGTTCGGAATAGATGCACCTAAAGCATTCCAGCCGATATAAGTTACATTATAAAACATTCCACTAACAATTGCGACAGGTTTCGAGTTTTGTCGGTGACTACAAAATGAGGATATAATTAACGGAAATGCCCTTTTCATCGATGTTGCAAATATACTGTGGTTTCCCGTCCAGATTGTAAGTGTTCATGATTTTCTCCAGTTCTTCAAAATATACAGTTATTTTCTCTCTGGACGTGGCTCTTGTACGCGATATCGAGCGACCTTGGCTTTTTAACTGTTAAATTAGGTCATCGCGATAAGACGTTGCGAAACCACCGCAGTGAGAGTGGATTATCTTTTTGATGGAGTCCAATGTCAATAGCATAGTTAGTGGACAAATTACTTACATCCGAACAGGTATAATCATAGCCTGCGTTCACTAAAAGCGAAATACGGTCTACAAGTCTGGTTTCGGTTCCAAGGAAAATTATGGATCTGGCCTTGATTAACTATCAATATCCACTTCCCCAAAGACCCGTTGGCGTAAAGTTGCTTCTGGAACACTATGCAATCTTGCCGCCTTTTTAACTGTCATTTTTCTCTCTTTAACGTCTATATATACTTTTGTTAAAGCTTATTGGTCATAACAACGATAGTGTCGATGCAGTTTTCCACCAGTCTGAAAATCATTCAGATTGCGGGTAAGACATTTATGACAGGGTTAGACAAATTTAATACTGATTCTTTATAAGAGTATGTAAATGTTAATGGACCAAAATATAAATGCTTATCTTTTTAAAAAACCATAATATTCATCTCACTATATTAAATTTCTTTTTTCGTTTATTCAAAGGAGCAAATAAGGAAAGAGAATAAAAAAGGTAATTAAATTCAATAGCGAAATTGATAATTATTAGTGGGCTTCTATAGGGAACAAATGCGAACAGGGCTGAGATAGAAGTCACATAATTTTTTTCATTTGACTGACGATAACAAACAAGTTACACCAAGGGTTTCAGTTCATTGACATTAAGGAAAAATATAGGTATTTTGAATGGTTATAAAGGTGTATTAGGCAATCTGATGTTTGTTTGGTCATTGTTATATATAACTTGCATACATACATGTCTTAGACGAACTCGAAGCATTTTCTTTACTTGCAACAAAGCGTCAAACTATTGTCGTCAAAACTTCTGAAAATTGCGTCATCAGCTATATGTTATCAGGTGATACCAACGAAATAAAATGGCCGCTCCGAAACACTTGACGCTCCAAAACGGATGTCACGACGATAAATTATGCAAATATTACCATAATTCCAACTGTTATGAATCGACAGAATTTTTTGTAATCTGGATATAAACGGTCATGTGATCCTGAAAAGAATTTTTATACATCGGTAAATTCTACGAACTACTTTTGGTTCCAAGTTTCCAGCTAATAAATGTGAAGCTTTATAACAATGTCTTACACCATAATAATAACAAATCCTATCCACCCACATTTGTGATATCCGACCAAAATGTGCAACCGCCTGATTAAAATAGTCCAATAGAAGTTAAAACAGTGTAATTGCACAGTCATTCCTGCATTTCAACATTCACCCCTTTTAACAAAGATAGCATATGGCAGGCATGTAAGCCAATCTCGAGAAATTATTTGCATTTTTGATTCGAGAATGTTTCACCGGCTGTTATTAAAGGTCAGGGTCAAATGTCGACCAAGGAATCTTACTAAAAATGGACCGATTTTGAGATTGAAATATTGAAATGTGTGGAAAGCAACAATAAGGAATCCTATAACACGTGCCATACGGAAGCGTTATGTTTGAAAAATAAGGAAAACTCCTGATTTACACAGCATGAACCAATTATATATAAAATATATTAAAGTAATGATCAAAAAGTCCTTCGCACTTGGTGTATATAGCGAGTGATTAGGTAAATTTGCACATCGATAAACACCGAACCATGATCATTTAATCCTATAATAAACAACATCCACTGAAACATGATTGTAGAGTTTTCTGCATCTTGGTTGTCAAAACAACTTTCGTAAACAAATATGGTTTTCACTAATTACTTTTACAACAGCACTTGGGCGCTGAAATGGGTGAATAAAAGGGGACTAGAGGTCTGTAACAAGATTTGATATTTTGGATTCACAACAGAACACTTTTGATGGTGATAAAAATACAATGTTTATTGATGAATGGCTTGAATGAAAAAGAAATTATGATTAATACGAACGTGTATAAGATCCAAATATTGGACAAGTTAACATAATCTGCACGAACCTAATAATGCAACATAAATGTGAATACAAATAAATGACCTTACACCGTACAAGGACAAATGGGAACGATTCACAGTAATTTCACACAACGAAAAGAATGATGCGCTTTACTCAAAATAGTAAACAAATGATGTACTTCACTCATATAGTAAACTGTATTCACTCAAATAGTGAAAATGAGGCACTTTACTCAAACAGTAAAATGATGAAAACAGAGGGATATATATCATACACAATATCTTTACAGTCCCAAAACACTGGGTATAACAAACCCCAAAATTAGCCCACGGCTTAAAGATTACATGTATGGAGTTACACAATACCCTCCGTCACTAGCATACTTGGCTACCAGTCACACTGGTCAATCAAGCAATCAGCATTGTAGGTAGTCACCGACCACCATTCAATTACTTGGTCAATCAATTAATCAGCGCCCACCAATTCGGTCAACAACGCCCGATTACCTGCTACTCGACCAGCAACACTGTTCACTCAGCTCTACGGTTGCTTTCGTTCAGCTTTACTGCTGCCATGGTCAACTTCTATGGTTAGCTCTACAGCTGGTACCACGTCGACTACGATCAGCTGAAATTACATCTAACGCCGTGTATTATTCATGACACGGTCATATAGAATAAAACGTAATGACGTTAGATACGGTAAGCTATACAAATTACATTATCGGCACAACATTACAAAACAATAAACAGGTTCAGATGTGAACCTAGCTGTGTCCGATAAGATTCATATGGTACTTATACGTTTCTTTAAAAATTGCAACTCTATATTGCTAACATAAAGGTCTTGCTAAGTCACAAACACAAATAGAAAATATTTGCATTATACCACGCAAGCCGAAGCTACATAGAAAATATACAAAATTAAACATGGTAGTACAATAGCTATAACTTACAATATACAAAAGAAATTAATAAATAACTTACATACCTCTTCAGCTGAAGATGTGCAAGTCCCTAAATAGACTGCTTACTGACAAGACGTTCCGTAATGTGAAGATATCACCTTACGGTGAGGCATTTATGTACAGACGATACAGCCGTATTTCCACAGTCTAGATAATTTTACCATTTCTATGTATTTTGCTCGTCATCCGTTCTCCTTGCTGACTCGCATGTCGTAAGGAGCGACTAATGAAGGCAATCATTTTCCGCTGAGATGCGATCCGTAATAATATTCTGGTAATGATTTTCTGGCTGAGAAGAACTTGTACGTTTTCAAACGTGTTATATATATATATATATATATATATATATATATATATATATATATATATATATATATATATATATATATATAACACCTTTGAGTTGTATCTTTGCGTTGCATAAATTTTGCGGCATACCCAAACTAATTCGTCACTCTTTAACCATTACTGTAATATTTATATAAAACCTAGTATACATTTTACAGTAATTGGTGGCATGGAGGGTGTGGTGTTTCCTCTAAATAATTCTTGTTTGCACAATGGAAGGCGACATGAGCTAAGATTTTTTCATACAATATTTTGAATGCTACTTGTGACGTAAGTAAAATATTATAAATGAGTGGGTCACCTATTAATACAGTTGCTAAACGTAAGATGAAAATAATGCTGCTGATAAATAAGGTCGTATAGTTAAAACCTAATACCTAAATAGTTAAAAATAATAATTCCTGTAAATCCCACAAGCAAACAAACAAACAAACAAACAAACATATAATGATTGCAGTATTTTAAGACTATTCCGTCAAGGCATCAAGAGAAATATAAAATATGCAAATTGTGAAAGAATCAGTTCATATATACGTTTATGGAAGAATGTTTCCTTCTCGGAATAACATAAATTCCTGTTATGTAAAATGTTTGAAATGCAACAATGTATATTCGCTATTGCCTTGTTTAATTTACAAGTCTAGACGATTTATTAGTTTGCAGTATTACCAAATCGCAATCACCTTATTATGATGATTTTGTAATAGAGGTACTCTGCTTTCGTTTGGGTTTTTTTTTATCTAAAATAGAAATTATTTCGAAAATCTATTTTTGCATACGAAAAAATACAATGCAGTTACTGTATTTCCAACTATCAATAGTTGCTAAGTTCTTATTTTTTGGATTCCGCCTCAATATACAAGAAAACATAGGATGAAATAATGTGAGACTGCATAGCCATCAAACATAAACGGCAAATTACGTAGTAGTAATTCCGTTAATAAATTGCAGCTTGGGAATCATTTCTTAACACCTTTAAATGACAAGAAAATACTTGTAGATACACACACAGAACAAACAGAACTTGTGAAGACAGGTTTTATTAGCGCCATTTTATTTTATGCATATAAAGGGATTTACACTCCTAAGTAACTATGAAATTAATGAAACAAATATCCTTTTTCATCAGCACATATTCGTTCTGTCATTTAGCATGCAGTTATAGTATGTGTGTGTGATGAAAATTGCTTTCTATGCACGCATCTCTTTACAGCGTACATAAACATGAATATTATCACAGCCATACATATTCCCAAGCTGTCCTGCCAGTCTTACGACATACATTCATGTCGGTCTACTTAATAAAGCACCATAAATATTTGCTCATTTTCCCCCAAAGAATATACTTCCAATTAAAGAGGAACACATCAAGATGCAAGTCTGAAATATATGTCCGCGCCAATACACAATTGGTCTGTAAAAACTTCAAAAATGAAAATTTTGCGGCAATTCCTCGTCTTTTTATTACTGCAGACTGTA
>JAECUM010011455.1:0-81034 GCA_016617855.1 Megalonaias nervosa | reverse complement strand
TTTAAATTTATGTCTGCGGTACATATTTTCGTTTGCTGATATTGGATTTGCAATCGCGTCGTTTGGCGACATTTTCAGGGATTTGTGTTTCGTGTTATTATACTCGTCAACAATGTTTTGTAAATTGTCAATATA
The DNA here is from genome assembly GCA_016617855.1 of Megalonaias nervosa. Classification (NCBI taxonomy): domain Eukaryota; kingdom Metazoa; phylum Mollusca; class Bivalvia; order Unionida; family Unionidae; genus Megalonaias; species Megalonaias nervosa. Next base: position 80,899 of record JAECUM010011455.1, on the reverse strand, counting down.
TTTACTCGTACTTTTAGCTGTCAAATACATGTGGATTTTTTCGTTGAGCGTGCGATTAAATCTTTTCACGATGACGCTTTTTCCCTCATTTCCTGTAACATATTTTTTAATGTTATTTTGTTCCAAAAACTGTTCAAATTTTTTTTATTAAAAAACTCTGCTCCATGATCAGTCCAGATTCTATTTGGTTTTCTTTCTGTACTTGTTATTATTTGTTTTAATGCATCAGTCATCGATGTCTCTGTTTTATCCGAAACGGGTATACTAAATGCGCATTTGCTAAAACCATATACAACATTAACAAGACATCTCTTGTTATCGTTAAACTGAGCTAGATTTGAGACATCAACTAAATCTATCGCCCAGATATCATCAACGGCATTTGCGACAACTTTATGTCGCGGAAACCTTTTTTTTTTAGGTTTGTGTAACTCTAAGGCAAGATCATCATATAATTCTTTTCTTCCGAGACCTAATTTATATTTTGCTCCAATAAAACCCTGAACCAGCCTTCGGTCAACAAGTTCTCGCATATTTACAGGTTTCATATCACGAAGTTCGTCTAACATTACTTTATCGCAGCTGTGTTTATTTTGTTTTTTGTCTGGAAGTTCAATGTCTCTGTAGCAGATATCATGGCGCATTGCTATTGCGTCAACTTGATTGTAAGACTCTTGTCCTGGCAGCGGATTATCGTTTTCGTCAAGTTGTTCATGAAGAGGATTATAAGATCCAGTATATTTATGGCCTGGCAATGTCCAACCGCCTTTTGGTTTCGGCAATCTCCCAATTAATTTATGTATATCTATACTTGTTCCAGTTATTTCTCTCTTGTTGCATTTCTGACAATATGTAACAATTTTATTTTGCTTGAGGCATAAATCTCTATCACAATCGCACTCGCATGTCATTATTTATTAAGCATCTACTAAAATAATTTCTGGATAACCCTCTCCGGACAACTTTGTTGCTGGCAAAAACATACTTTTTCTTTTTCCACAGATTGCACAAATACTTTTCAGCATTATTCTATTATTTTTTTGTTTTTTTTTCCCTGTTTTTTCATCTTTATTTTCTGTTTTAGTTTTACACTAAAGACAATATGTTGACATTATATATCAGTGAGATTCGATACAATTTAAACTCGGAGCTTTTCAAGCTCTGCAAAAGTTCAATGCAATCTCATCAATAGCGTGAGAAGGTTTTTTGTCAAATTGCAAAATAAACTTTAAAAAATTTGGATTTTCGGTCATCTGTTTAATGAACATTACGCAATAGTATCCACAAGCAGAAATTCCAACTGGTTGATTAGACGAATAATTTATTATTTTTTTTTTACTCATATATTTTTTTATTGCGTCACTTGGTGGAATTCCGAACGAATCAAAATAATTGTTATCACAAACAGCTACCCAATGTGTACCAGATCCGTCATTGAAATCTTCTATATTTATAACACACGAACCTGGCGTTTCTAGCGTAAGTTCATCTTTAGAATAAACTCCACTAATTTTGTTTACTTTTTTTAGTTTATCAAGTATATCAAAATTACTTAACGCGGTCAACTTCATCTCTTTGTTCCTGGCAACATTAGTCCTCGTCCTACTCCTAACAGATTTGGCAATAGACTTCCCGCCAATCCTGCTAGTAACGGGGCTATTGGAATAAATCCACCTTTTCTCCTCGGTCGTGTCAATTGTTTTTTCGTCGTTGTCTTTCTTGTTGCTGTTTTTCGTCTGGACGTTATATTTATCTTAAGACAAAAAATGTATTTATTCCATGACCTTGAACTGCCTTTTTCGTTCCGCCAGATACTGCTCCAGACGCTGCTGCTAATCCTAATGTACCTAACACTGGCAAAATTTTAGGTATTAACGTTCTGGCCATTACAGATAGTGCCGGACCGAAGAAACCACCTTGTTTTACCATCGCAGTTATTTGTGCAGCACTTAAATTTAAAACAAAAGTTTTTTTGCGATCGTATTTGTTTATTTGTTTTTTGGTTAACATTAATTTTGTTACAGTACCCGAAACACCTGTGTTAGGGTTGACCTTTAATGATACTTGTCTTTTCTTTGCAACAGCAGCTGCTAATTTTTTAACTTGACCATCAGTCAAATATATTTCTTTTACAATATATTTTGTCATCTTATTATTAAAGTTACAGATTAAACTTGTACCGACTTTTTACCTCCAACAAAATCAATCGTAATAGTTCTGTCGCTGATCACTAACGCGTACACGTACAACTGCGCCACTGGAACTGCTCCGAGCGTCCAAGTAATTTCAATATCAGCAGTTGAAAATATATCTCTTTCATTTTGTTTACTAACATCATAATAAAATATCGGATGAAGTGTACCAAATTCCTCTACTGATATCTGAGATCCGTCTCCAACGTCCTGATATTTTTGCAATGCGTCCATAAGATACATGTAAGGTCGAGTAATATTTTTATTAGCGTTATCTGCAAAATTACATTCTACCGCTCGCTCCGGATATTGCTTTGAATTTATTCTAGCATATATTCGTCTAACATCAGCATTATCAAATATCGCATTATTTTGTTGTTGGTTAACACGTCGCACTTGCCGCTGAAATACAACAAATATTTGCCGTGGCTTTTGTTCAGTCGACGTCGCTGTGACTCGCCATGTGTAGTAGGTGGTATTTGGAACTGCTGTTTGATATATTTTATGTTGCTGAAAATGAATCTTTTTTGTTCGTTTTTTCAGAATATCATCTAATTCGAGTGATTTTGAAACTGTCGGCGTTATTCGGGGCATCCACAGCGCAAGTCTGTTTATGATAAATTGTACATCAGCTCCACCAGATCGAAATAAACAATCATTTTGTTCTGATCGATCTAAAATAGTATTAAAGATTGTACTTGCATCTTGTAAGTGACTTGAACTATCTTCGACAGTTTGATTAGCTAGTTGATATCAAGCACTTTTTAAATAAACACCAAACATCTGAGTTAGCTGTAATTGCGGCAGGTACATTAGCTACTGTCATAATCTGACATCGAACTTCTAACATTGCTTTATCAGGAAGCAGAAATACGTCATCGTCTCTAGTATTAAATGTTCTGACGCCAGCCTTATTAGGTTCGTTAGAATTTTCATCGAAATATTCAATATATTCAAATTATGTTACCTTGTCGTCTTCGTCACAAATTTCTGCTAAATCGAAATAATTTTTTACAGACATTTTTTTTATTTATTACGTTATGCAAAATTATTGCAAATCAGGTAGTGATTGGCGTTGTTACTTTAGATATTAATTTTTTTATAATTTGTTCTCCTTTCGGTGATATAAGTTTTTTTTGTTGTTGTTATCATTGCGCGTTGGGTTTCTTTTGTTGGTGCGATTTCTGAAATAGCTTGTTTGATTGTCGGCCTTTTTATTGTATCAGCTATTTTTTGTCCAACCGCAGTTCCAGCAGCAGATGCAGCTCCAGTTGCAAAAGCTTTTGATGCGTCAAGTGCAATTGTTGCAACTTTATGAGCTATTCCTGGAACATTTTCTATAACCTTAGCAAATATATTTCCCCAAAATCCTCCTACTATTTTTCTTCGATAAACTTTTTTTCTGTTTCATTATATCTGAGGTTGAATAATTTTATTACCAAATCTTTTAGAAAATATGTTTACTATTGTTCGCGTAAGTGTAAATAATAAGTAACAATTTCATTGTTAAAATCCAGTTGTCGTCCAAACTGATCTGTGAAGTGCATATTTACTTCTGTTATTTGATTTTCAACATTTAACGGATAATAAATAACCTGACGTGGATTAATTTGCATAAGAGAACCTGGTGGAACGTCTGGTGAAAAACTGTATATTGTTTGTCCTTTACTACCTTTAGCTGAGTAAGATCCAGATGCAATAGAGCAATTTACCAATATTGCGTTTACATCAGTTATATTTACTGGAAGTTCACCGTCATACGTTCTGGTTTCATCAAAAAGAGCAGTATAACTTTTATGAAGAAATCCTATCAATGGCGCGATACTTTTTGGATTGGGAAAATCAACTGTTATACCAGACTGTATTGTTATTCTAGCGCGTAACGTATTATAATTTGGTGTCAGCTCAAAACTATCAGCTACACCTTCATCTTGTGCTATTCGTTCTTCTGTTGTTTCAAATTCTTTTATTGTTTTATTTAGATCAGTTATGTTGTAGGCTTCTTGTGGAATTTTAATAAATTTATGTGCCAAAAAATCTCGACTAGTATAAATAAATTCAAAGTAATCATTTACTCCAGTTTTTATATTAGCCATAGAATTCCAACACGTACAGGAAATTAGTCCAATTTCATATTGTTTTTCACGATCTAGTTCTATTGGTGGAATATACTTTACATAAAAATTTGCGCTATCTTTATCAGATTGGCTAGAGTCTAGTAATAATGTTGCTGACATTTGTTTATATAAAATTATTATATTAAATCATTACACAAATTTATAAAATTAAATCGCCGCGATTTAGTCGCGATGTAAAGTTTCGTATTCGTCAGATGTTAATAAATTTTTCGATCTCAAATTATCAAGTATGTCAATAATTTCATTGTCAATTTCAGCAACAACATTTCCAGATTCTTTTGATAATATCAATAACATTAATCTGCCAATCATTTCAGTAACTGATGAAAATATTTTAACTCCAGTTCCTGTTTTTTCTCTTTCTAAAAGTTTTCTTAAGCGATCATCATCGTAATATTTAAATAATTTTTTAAAAGTGTATCCTTTTTCAACATATTTTTTATCGCTAAATTTGTTTGCAGTAGTTTTAAAAACAGTAGTAATCGTATCATTTCTAGCTTTTTTAAAAAGTTCTTCAACATTTTCCATTGAAGCAATCAATTTCTCTGTAAGTTCCTTTACCTTCTGTAATGATATCATCTAATTTTTTAATGAGATCTTCGTATTCATCTTCTTTCCAATTATACACATTATCAACGTCAAAAATATTATACTTTTTCATGAAATTAAAATATTCTTTTGATGTTATTTCTTATTTCGCCTTGTCTTTATATTCATCACGATATCTTTTATATTCTTGTTCTGATATTTGTAAATCTTCTTCGGTCATTATAGGAGCTTGCAGTGTATATGCTGATTCTTCTGGTATTTCATCCAATAATTTTGCTTCATTAATTAAGCTACTAAGGTGACTATCACTATGGCATTGCTTATTTCTTATATTATTAATAGCCTTAATATAAAGATCAGCAATAATTCCATGTCAATTTAATTTAATGTCATTATAGTAATTTCTATTTTCTAAAACTACTTTGTTGAAATGCTCATCGCCCTCTTTTTTTATTTCTTTTAATTTTGCAATTTTTTCGTCAGCTTCAAATTCATCTTTTCCAACATGATGTATTCTCACACCACTAAATTCACTGTATTTTTCATGAAAATCTTTATATTCATTATCTCTTATCCTGCTATCTATATTTTCTAAATTATATTCAAATCTTCTTTTTTTCTTCTATATTTTCTCTCTCTCTTCTAAGTTCCTCTTCTTCTAACTTTCTTTCAATTGGTCTAACTACTGCTGCTTCTGCTAATCTTTGTTGAAGTTCCAGTGGATTATTTATCAGCCGATCTAGTTCAGCTTGTCTAGCAACAGGATTAGCTATATTTGCTGTAAGTTCCTCGGCTAATCTTCTTTTTTCTTCTTCAGATCTTTCAATATTTTTTTTCAGCGGCCGCTTCTTGTTGTTCTTTGATTAATCCTATTAAACCATTTTCTTGTATTTTTGTTTAACTTCTTCTGATCATGGTTTAGTTTCAGGTTGTTTTCCAAGTAAAGCTTCAGTAACTGGTTTGAGAGCGGCGGTTGCTGTTTCTGTTGCAGCCACTTGACCATGTCGTGCTTGTTGGATCGTCTGCCTAAGTTCAGCTGTAGATTTAACAAGTTTTTTTAGATTTTCTATATGTTTTCCGTACTTTGCTTGTCTTTCCATTAATTATATACTATTTCCTAAAAAAATATTGTAGATATTTTTCAATACAACAGCGAAACATTTTACTCTATCGTTTGTTAATTTATCAAACAAAAAAAGTCATATTTATTTGCCGTCGCTTTATGATATAATTCAATACATTTATCTTTTGTTACATCACCACATTGTTCGTTCGCGATATTTCTAACGTCAACATTGTTAAGTCCTGGAAATAATATAAAACAACCACTATTTCGCCTAATAAATCTGTCAACATTATAAAATCCTTGAGCTAGATAAAAAGAATTACATTTTTTATTGCGTGATAATGAAAAATATGATCTTATTGTATTCATTTCCTCGTCGTTTAGCGGAATATCATCAAAAACAACTATCTTGTGTTCGGACGAATCAAGTTGATTAACTGGAACAAGTTCTTCTGGTTGTTTGGTAATAAAACAATCTTCACCAGCCTCAAGATCATCACGAAGTTTGTCATTATAATTGTTAAGTAGCTCGTACTTATCCTGTTGTGGATTAATTGTGTAAATATAAACGCGATCGTAGTTAAAATTATCTCCTAGAAGTAAATTCATAAGCAAGTTTGTTATCCCAGATCCAGTTCTTCCAACAATAAGATAATGACAATCTGGAAGTTTGTTTTCATGTTGATGTTTCACCAACCGCTCTGTATCAAAGTTTAATATCGATGATTTTCCATTATTGTTATACAATTTTATGTTATATAAAAAAATTGTCAGACGATAAATAAATAATGAGCTATTGTACAAAATTTGGAACATTAGTAGGAGATTCATCGGCTGTAAGTACAACAATAACAGATGGTAAGGTTGATTTATCAGGTTACCTGAAAAAATCCGGCGACACAATGACAGGAAACTTGTTTTTGTCAAATCAACGAGTACTAGATTTAGAAACAGATTATCCACCAATAAATGTCGTTAATACACAAGCTGTTAGTTATGCACAACTTAAATTAGTCGACAATAATAAACTAGATAAATGTGGTGGAATTTTAAGCGGTAACTTAGATATGTCAGAAAAAAAAAATAATACATTTAGAGACCTGGTATCCACCAGAAAACTTAAATCAAACTCAAGCGGTAAGTTATTTGCAGTTAAAGTATGTTGATGATAACAAACTTGATAAAATCGGTGGAACAGTTACAGGTATTATTATCATGAACAATAACAAAATTACATACCTTGGAGACCAAGCCACAGAATCAGATGCAGCAACAAAAAAATACGTCGACGATCAAGAATCTAAGTATGTGTTAGTGCGCGGTGGTACAATGCGCGTATTTCTCAATATGAATAGGAATGGTATCAATGATCTCAGAACACCGGAATCAGATTTTGACGCAGCAACAAAAAATACGTCAACGATATTAATATTCTAATAAACGATGGAATTAACGCATTTAGAACTGATTTTCCCAATCACGTACAAACATTCTTGAATTTTCGTAGAAATATAAACAAATCTGTGTATGAATTTTTTGGTAACCAGTGGTTGTAGATATTACACTTGCTGAAATTAACATAAAACTAAATGATATTGTTAGTGGAATTCATAATATCATTCAAAAAACAAATCTTGTTAAAATTCCACACAAACAAATTAACAATATCGTGTACACAGTAGCATCGGGATCATCAACATGGACACCGCGCGATAACACTCTCGAACATACCGCAGAAGTAACTGGGTTATACAGGCTGTCCATGTACGGTTTGGAAATTACTGCGGCCACTTCATCATCACCGAATGTACATTATAATCCTCTATTGATGATGCTTAAAAAGAACACCAAAGAAACATTTACGTTGACATGAACGGAAATGCCCCCTAGACGTTACTGGTGGTGTCTAGAATTCGTAGCTGAAAAATCTCAAGCAATAATTTAATTAAATGACGTCATTAAGAATAATAAATCAAACCCAAGGACTGGCACTAGAGTTTTTAATATTGTATAACATCTGTACACAAATAGTCTATAATGAAAAAAATATAGTTGATTTTAATCATATTTCAGAAAAAAATCCAAAACAAGATGTGGACGCACTTATACAATAGTACAGATATTATCATAACAAAACTTTGGTACGTGAAAAAATGTTACAAATACTGTAACAAAATGCTTCGAGTGACATCATATTTACCATTGCTAATGACTAGCTCTGGTATAATTTCAAGTGGAGCATCATTAAATCCGTTTTTGTTAATAATATCCGGCGTTGGTGTTTCTCTTGCAAGTGCGTGTACAAAAAATTGAGCCTCGTGTTGCAACTAAAAAAAAATGCTTGTAAAACAGCAAGTATCACCTATAAAAAATTATTTGGTCAGATACGATCTTATTTGCGTGCTATAAAATATGATATGGACGATTTAATACGAGAGTTTCGTATTATTGGCAGTATGTTAACAGATATTCTGCCAATGAGAGTCAGCAGATATGAAAAAGATTATCATAAAATATGGGTTACAACAGTAGTAGATGTTTAATTTTGTACAGCTTTAGAAATATCGTTATCAAAAAGTGCGTCAACTATATTGTCAATAAATATCATTTGATCATCTGCCCAACCTCTTATTCGTTAGTCATTTTCAATCGCGAATAACCACACTGACCCATATTTTGGTGATACATAGTAACCAACATTTTTAATACAATTGCTTATTATTTTAGTTGTTATGCCAGTATAGCTTGAGGCTGCTTTGACTGAATTAAATCTCTTACAAAATCCGTTTGTTAAATCAAATTCAACATGTCGTACTGACGTTGTTTGATGTCCCATCTTATATAATATTGTATTGTTTAATATAAAAAAAATCTATTGGTCTAGAATCCTCTTTGGGTTTCAAATTATCATCATTTTCTGAGATAAAAATTTGTTGGAGGGTGGTTTTTTGAGGGAGAGGGGGTCTCGAAGGTGGTGAAAAAAATGTCATAATATATTTATTCTTAAGGGGGTGGGGGTTTTCTGAGCTAAAACACTCTTTGCTTTCGAAATCTCATATACATATACTACTTGGTGGACAGATATTTTTCAGAGCATGATCGTTCCTTATGCAAACTAATCAGGATGACTAATAATACCGGTCAAACTAATGTTCCTTGATGTTGTCCAATTTTGTTCATAAACGAAAGAGTTTTCTAATCCCTTAATAGGTATAATTAGTTTCCAGAAAGCATTATCACGCAAAAAATAAATTCTGACTTCAGTGACACAAAAAATGAAATGTTGGCCATAATTTGAATGGGTATTCAGTTCCTTTTCATTATATTGTAACGTTTAGTCTTAGTACAATGTGGATGGTATTTTGTATTGGTATTGCTCTTGCATACGGCGAAATCACTTACCTAATTATCTACCCACCCATCCCACAATGTACCTACCTACTATGACGTGGAATGAAAAACACACCAAAAATATGTTTTATTATCAAGTAACATGCTAAAGTAGTGGAACTACCATAAGTAGATAAATACCATAGATTAATGTCTTCTTTTAGTAATTGCTTTACCAATCTTTATTCTTACAATCAGCACGAGAAGCTATTATAATTTTGCACACCTCGAAGCCAAATGTTACTAGATAAACTTCTTAGGCTTTGATTAACCAAGGAACGACGCCCATCGGTATCAACATTTAGTTGATTAATCCTGCTCTTCAATATAGACAGTTGTAGTAAGCAAGACTGCAGTAATTACAGCATCAGTTCTGCTATCAGTGCCGGGAAATACATTAGCCTCCATTTGCCTAAAAGACCGTTTATTGGAATTATTGAATTGAATAGGAAAGAATAGTGGTTTTCACCAGAAAAGTCAACCATGGACAAATCTATAAGATATAACACATTGATAGAAACCCCAAACTTTCAAGCAGCCGTTATGAAATGATACAGATACGTTGATCGAGAAGATGCCCTTTGTCTTTACACGAGATCATATTTTTTCCTGACAGTGAAAGCCATCTATGCTAACATAATTAGCTACGTTGGAATATATGATAAATGTTCACAATAGTTGAATGTCAACACAAACGTGCGACGTGGATGCGCCGGAATCCAGAACGGATTCTTGTCACTAGTGGCCTGGATAATGAAATAAACTGAACAGAAGATATGGATCACAACCAGGATCTCAGCGTAGTCTTCGTGAAGCAAAGTCGCTCGTGGCTGCATAAAAAACATATACTCTATTAATCTTGCTGATCGGTGCAAATACTTGCAAACATACAGCGGCGATGGTTACAAATATGAAACCATTTTACTGTAGTGCCTCTGCTGCATCCTCCACATGCCAAAAATCCATCATATCCTGAACTCAGCGACAATGAAGTAAATGGAAGAACCCTCAAAAATAACATCAGGTCTCGATGCTTGCAAGTCTTTGACCACATTGCTAGTGCATCTCTAGAGATGGATGACAACCAGGTACGTAAATCTGCAAACGGAAGATCAACGAATGAATAGACTAGAGGCACCTGACACCCAGTATTGGAACAGGACTTTCAACTTAACTTTGAACTGCACAATAATACAAAGTTTGGATTGGGTTTTTGCTTCACGGCATAGCAGCACAAGTAAGTTGTTTAGTGCCCAGGCAATTAGAGTAAACTGCTTTGCCCAAAGACACACAACGATGCATTGCCCATGCTGATTCGATGGTAGGATTCAAAATCGCACCCATTATGTCGTGAGTTAGGCACTCTAACCATTGAGCCATCGCAGCTCCAGTATAGAACGTAGACCATAGTGACCATTTTGGTTGTAAAAGTATAACAACAACAGTGATACATCCAAGTATCAAGCTTGGTGATTTCAGCACAAAAATTAACTAACAGGTCAACATCAGGCAAAAAATTTCAAAACAGTGTAAATGAAATATGAGCGTATTCATATGCACCGCTTTGTGCAGTCAAGACGTTTAAATTATGTAGATGCATCCACTCACTTAGTTTTATTATTCTAAGTAGGACAATATGCATATAACGTGTCAAAAAGTTTGTGTAGTCATGGGCTAAATGCAGAAATTAAATGGCGATAACATATGTAAAAGAAGTCATAATTAGCTTGTTCTGTGATAAGACTATGAAGTAACAGTGGATGCAGATCATCATCAATGTTGCGATTCTGAATGCACATGTACTGAATGGGACTGGCCATTTTAATTTTATGGTGCTAAATTATTTCTGACTGTAGAATTTTCTTACAATTTAATTCATCACAAGATATTAGTTTGCTTAAAGTAAAGCAAGGAATGGCATGGAGTTCTGTGTTATACCACAAATCAGAATAAGACACTATTTTGCAAAGCATTTACCCCTCCCCTTAGAAACTTAAATGGTCTCTCCGTAATACAGACTGGCTTCAGTGGATGTTCAGCAGAAATCAAGGCAGTAGCCATTGTAAACACTGTTATAAAATGTTAGCATCAGAAGAAGATGTCAATTTCAGCTTGGAAAAGGTGCATTTCTATCAAAAGAATGACTTGGCATGTTGCATGTAATACATGTAGCTTAAAGTATGGTTCAGCGAATAACAACATAAGCTTTACTGATTGAAATTTGAATAATCAATGGATGATGACCATCCACAGAAAGACCGAAACATCAAGCGTGATTTACAATCAGACCAGTTGCAGGAATGATGTAATCTTAATTTCTATTTAAAAAAAAAAGAAAGAAAAACATGTCTTTTCTGTTCTGTACATTTATAGAAGGTTGATCAGTCTATGTAGCAATATGTTTAAGCCCTTACTGTTTTCAAAGACACCTGAACCAACTTACATACCAACTAGATGAGAGGCGCACTGTATTAATCTTCTACTGAAAACTATCAATTTATCCTACTGTTGATAAAAAATAATCCTCTAAGTTGTAGACAGTTACATTCCAGTTGACAGCCACTTCTGTTTTAAAGAAAGTGAGCAAATTCTGAATTTACAACTCACGTAATAACCCAATCAAAAGGCTGAATATACATATTCGTATACTGCAAGGGACTGGCCATTTACTTTATGGGGTTGATTGTTCTTTCCGACAGGGATATCTCTTTGTTATTATAGTCATCACAAGATAGATTTATTTCAGATAAAAATAGGAATGGCATGGTTCCTTTTTATAATATTCACTTCTATAATCCTGTGATTGGATGTGAGAAGAAATAGTGCAAGATATTACAGAGAACTTGTTAGGGCTGGATTAGAGCCCCTACCCTTCCACCGCCCCCAAAAGAACGTAGATACACATTAACGTACAATCACTTGTCAATTGAAATTTGGCTATCATTTTATTCTTCCACATATGTATTGGATATTATCACTTGAGTATATGGACACAGAAGTTTGCTTTGGTGCCCTTTTGAGGAAAGTTGGGGTCCTTTTGAAATTTTGGAAACTCCCATCCCCAAACACATGACCTGATCTTGCTTCGCTTGTGCATGGGATAACTAATTGAACTTGTGCAGTATTGTTTCACATGAGTCACATATGGATGCAGTTTTGTTGTAAATTGTTTGACTATCATTCGATATGATCTTTTCACTGCAGAGTGCAATAATGCTAAACTTCACATGACACTAAACAAAGCATATTCCGCGATAAACAGTTGAAAGCACTAAACCGATCAGAGATACATGTCAAGGCCAAACGTGGTATTATCTGCTACTGATAAGTCTTTTTTTTTTTGTTGTTGCGTGAAGCCATGTTACAGAAATCTAAATTTGACAAATATCATTGTATTTTGCACTGTTCAAGAGAAGATCAACAAGGTCTCGTCAAGTCTGTGAGTAAGTTTAAGATTTTTTTGACTCATTAAGTCTTTGTATATGTTTGTTAAGATTTCTTTGAATAAAGTACAAGAATAAAACCTGTTTATCAGTCTTTTGTAAATGAAAACATTGCAGTAGTTTTAACAAAGTTTTCAAGGAATTGTGACTATATTAATATTTACTAAAATTTGATTTGGCATCATATCGATTACATTGTCTTCATTAGAACCAGGAAATGTGTATAATCATCTCCCTCTCTCTCTCTCTCTCTCTCTCTCTCTCTCTCTCTCTCTCTCTCTCTCTCTGTATCTCAGCCTCTAAAGAGCACTCTTGCAGGGGTCATATAGAGTAAGCGATGCCTATTTGAAAGAGACCATGTCCACCCTGAAGTGGTAATCCACAATGACTTCATGAGAAGGCGCGGTGTGCAGAGCAATTCTCCGCAAGCCGACACAGAAACTCCATCAGGAAGAATGGAGAGAAGGTGGAGGGCTTTTTATGCCTTTCTACTCTCTCTACTGCCATGGTGTAGTGGGTTCTGAAAATATACGAGCTTTTCTGTACATGTACAGTAATTAGCGGAATATATGGAAGTTCTCAATATACAAGTGTTTTTTTTCAGACTAGTTTACCTGCACTTTATCAAAAGCACATAATGTCGTGCCTGCTTTTGTTACCATCAACCACCCCCGCCTCCAGTACTATAACACTATTTGGTCTATAATACGGTTGGGTTCTTTGGACCCCAACCTCCATGCTATAGTGGGGTTACACTATATTTCAAATACAAATATTAATACATGTGTTGAAAGTTTACATTATATATCCCTGTAAATAAACTGGAAATACAAAGTTTCATTCTTCATGAGTAACATTTCAGTCTCATTGAAACTATACTGCATGCATTCATTTTAGTATATAAACAAACATGTCGCTGGTTTGTAAACACAGAAGTCATCACTTTCTACACTGTTTTCAGTTATCACAACTGTCTCTCCAATCGTTGTAATGCCTGCCTTTGAACAAAACTACAAAATGACCAAAAATGTTGATGAAAATGAATAGTTTGATTTAACTTGAACGTTTGCCATGTACAACATAGAAAAATGAATATTTTATCTAAATACATAATTTCTAAAAATATAAAAGTAAATCAGTTTAGCCTCATCGATCATCAAGAAATGGGATCAGCAAACTAATTATGGGCTGGCATTGAAAATGTTCTTCACTTTTTCGACTTTACAGTTGTTCACCCTCAACACTTTCAGTTCTTCATTTATAACTATCTCTCGCAAAAGAGATCAAAATTCAGAATTTTACGAATATTGTACCATTTCTCTATTCTATTACATTGCAATTCTGTGGCATGAGGCATGAATAGATCAGACAGTCTATCTGAACGTAATATCCAGCAACTATGTAATTGACGGTGTGACGATTTTACAAGATCTGAACATAGAATTCTGTATTGAACACATAAAATACATGCCTGATTTGTATAAATTGTGCCCAGAATTGTATTTTTGCACCACTGTGTACGCAATGCTACAATAGTTTTGCTGAATATTTTCACATTTGGTGGGAGATCCTTGCCATACATGAATCACAGGGTATAGTGCCAGCCCATTCATGGGAACCTTGTTGCATTAAAGTTGGTTGTAACAGCAACATTACCCAAACTCTGGAATAAATATGGTTTATACTATATATTAGTTGTTTCCATTTTTGTGTCAGACCACCTTGTAGGGAGCTCAGTATCGCGATATCACTGAAGTCCATGTGTCCACAACCCTGGATTATGTCTGGCATTAACATTTGCACAAATTTGGCAACACTATTGTCAAGCAAAGTCAACAAATGACCAGGAACTAGTCCATTATTTAATTTATTTGTATCAATTGAAACACCTTAAATTATTGAAACAGGGACCATTATAGTTCAATATTTTGTTTTGTAATGTGAATTATTGGTGTCCATGAACAGTAGTCATAATTTTTATCTTGATTCTGGATCAGGTTTTTTATAAGCCTATGGGCTAAGCAACTGTGGTTTAGGATCAGATCTATTATACCCTTCCTGGCAAACCAACTGTGTCAGATATGTTATACCCCTGTGGTTTGGGATCCCCTTGATTATTACCCCAATGGGTAAAATCGCTAGCCGAGGTTCCTATCTACACCTTTGCGGATTAAACAGATATGTCAAAGCTCTGTCCCATGACATCTATGGGGGTTCATGAATTGTCTCCCTTAGTATGTAGTGCCAAGTAACCAATAACGTGTAACAGTGGTGTGTTGTACGTAGGCCAGAAACGGTGGTGGCAACTGACTTTAAAATGATACATCGTCAGTTTAAAATCGAAAGTATGACTAAGTACCAGAGAGTAGCCATTACAGGTGTAATGGAGGGAAAGGATATATTTATATTTTCCGGCAGTGCAAAATTGCTTATTTATGAGGCATTTTCAGAAATGTGCTCCCCTTTTCTCGCTCATGAAGGAACAGTGTCCAGATTTGAACACCTTGATTTTGATTGGATGTGGTGGTTTGTTGCCACATCCAGTGAAATTCACAGACTCAGAGCACTGAAAAATATGTTCAATCCACCAAGGTGTAGATAGGGTTAACATATTGGAACCTTGGCTAGCGAAGATGGGGTAAAACATGTTTTGGAGCAGCTTGGACAGCATTGACTTTGTTCATGGTATAGAGCACAAACTATTCATTGCAGGTGGTACTCCAGCTATAGTTGTGCTGTTTACATTGATCGCTTGTGAACTGATGTCATCAACCCACTGTCACACCCATTTAATCTTACACCACCGATGTGGCATTCAAAACAATGTTCAATACATGCGTTTGGATTACATGGTAATATCCAGATTGGAACTATTTTAGCATCTTTTAGACTTCCACATATTGACATTTTACAGCACATCAAATCAAACTTTTATAAATCCCAGTTTTATTTTTATTTCATTCATGATGTGAAGCTGAAAATATGTTAAAAGCATACTTTAGGGGATGCATAATAAACACAAGACTGCATTCATGTCTTGTTCTGAGTTGGGGATAGAACTTGTTCAATATAGTTGATGATTATGTCTTACTGTAGGCTTGATGATTTTACACCATATCAGTCTTTTTTCTCCTGATGCAGCACAACATGCAAGAAGGATTGCTTTTGTGTGTGTGTGTGTGTGTGTGTGTGTGTGTGTGTGTGTGCATAATATATTCAAGAATTTGACACAAAATGTACATAAAGTATTCATTCTAAAAGTACAAAAGTGGAGCTTAAGCCAGGTCAAAAAGTTGTGTCACGTAGGAAAAACGGTGTTGCAGTTATTCTTAACTGCATTTTCGTTTTTCAAGAAAGTCATACAGATATCAATATCACATGTAGTCAGATTGTGGATTCATTAATTTCTGCAATAAATGCAGCATTAAATGCTTTGAATTAGTTACAATTTTTGCCGTTAAAAATAACCACGACCAGATTGAAGATCACAGTTATTTTAGGGATTGACCATTTAATCTTTAGAGGAGATGGAAGGGGGCTGGGATGTTATTTCCAGTCAGGATGTTGTTTCCCCTAAAGATATTAGGTTTTTATATAAATTTGGGGCAAATTAATTTCTGTTTTTTAAGCTATTTGATGGTGTGAATTTAACAAAAGGACGTCCTAGGTGCATTCTCCTCCCTCCCCCACATACATTCAATGATCATTCTTTTGGTTGACAAGAAACTTGTAGCAGACCATAATCTGGTGTAACTTAGCAATTTCTGTAATGCATGTGTTCATTATCATCCTTTTCATTGAAGAAACTTTGATACTGGGACTTGAAATCCTCATGCGCGGGTAACCATTCCCATCAATCCTGATTATATTTTGAACATTTTAGTCTATATTTTTAATCTCTGTAAATACAGAGAAAATAAATTCAGCAGTGTTTTTACTGAAGATTTTCTCTTTTGTTCTTGTTTCTTTTTTCAATCAGTTATCATATGGTATGTAATTAAGTTAATCAAATTCAGTAAGACATTTCGGTAAGCCAATGAAATTGGTAGCCATATGCTTCCTTGGTATGATCACACTCTATTCCGTAAGCATGAGATTCAGTCCAGTATAAAATGAGTTTATCATTATTTTCTCAGGCACATTTAATGCAACCTACAGTGTCATGCAGGGAGAAATTCATTCACCAAAATGAAGAATTAGGGTCAAACTGTCATTGGTGTAAGGATGCAGTCTAGAATGAACATTGCATACCTGTATATTATATTGAACGATTAAGGATGAATGTAAATTTAAAGAATTTTCAGCATGTTGTTCAGAGCTTAGAAATGAAAAGAATTCACTTATTATTTCATACAAATTTAATTCATTTTCTTATGATTAAGCCTTATCTTTTGAGACTGATTAAATCTTGAACCATTTAGTTTTTTTTTCTGTCTGTATGAGTTATTTCATTTAATGTGGCAGTCTTAATAATATGGTCAACACTTCCTAACATTTATCAGCTATGCTCTGATATTACAAATGCACAGAAAATATGTATCCTTAAGTTGAAACCTGTCCTGAGGGAAAACCCCTTCTCCCAATCAAGAGTGGTCTCGCAAGATGTGTGGTCCTGCATCAGAGGTCATAAAAATAAATGATACAACTGATCATTGCATGGAAGATCGGGTCTTTCATAACAGGTGGTCTTCCAGAACAATGCTATTTCAAGACAGGTTTTATTTACAAGAGATTTAAAAATGACTACAAAAGTTCGTATATTTCCTGAACAATTATAACTCCATGTAAATTCAATAAATTTTTAAAATCTTTTTCAAAAATAAATGTGAAACATTGTTATTATTGTATACCAAAGTGTATTTGTTTTCTGATTATTACATCTTATTCTCCTGGTTCTTTTAGATCATCCATATGTCTCACTTATATATTTTGATACGCGTAGCAATGACTAGTACTTGATTTTTAACAATTGCCAGACAGTACTCAGTAATCCATATTAACAGTGATTAATGCAGTTGCATTTTAGTTGGGTATACAGTTTGTATTGTACATACATGTATTATGCTAGCTTACCGTGTATTTTATCCACTTCTTGACAAATGTACAAGATTGCTTTTATTTCCATGATTTATTGTAACAATATGTTAATACTCTGTCCATTTATCCATCTGTTCATCATCAACACTCTCCTAAGTTACTCGGTGGAAATTAATTTTGGTACACAGTTTAGTCCTGTGGTGATAAGGGTATACCTGTAGGTTCAATTCTCGCGGTTCTTGGGAGGTAGTCAAAGATCATAATTTGAAAAATGGTGAAATTTTGTAGATGGTACCTGTTAGAATTGTACATACATTTCTTGGAGAAAGATGATTCCTACAGTGAAATCTTCATAAGTGAGTCTCTTAGGGCTAGAGCTAGCTGTAATATAGAGATGGTCGGTTTATGGATCTTAATTTTACATGAAATGTATTTGGTATTGTAAAATGTGGTTGCCATATAAAAGTGGCTGTTTTAAAGAGGTGACTCTTAAAGCAGGATTCACTCAATGTAAATGAACTTTGGATTACAAACATGTGTCTCAATTTGGAATTAGCGACTAGAATTGTGGGGGATAATATGTCTTACAAATTGTAGAGATTCGCCATGGTGGGTAACAGAAGTAGCCCAAGGTTTTGGTTGTGTTTAGCTCTACTGGACATAAAACAGAAGAACTTGTATGGATTAGTCCATTGTATGACCATCGACTGTCCCCAGTCATCCATCCACCCATTAGCACAAGTTTGTTAGCCTTATTCAGCCTAACTTAAACGTTCCTATGAACTTGTGCATGCATCCATCCCATGGTCTAGATGGTCCTGAATGAAAAATAGTGCCACTCAAACATTCAATATGGCTATAACAGTGACTGTCTTGAAAATATTGTAACTTGTTACTCCTCCTCTATTGATGTTCTGATTAACATAGGGTTTTCTCTAAAGGAGTTCATTTGATATCTAGTTTAGCCTAAATAAAAATGGGGCTGATCTGAACTTTTCACTCCTTCTGATTGGAAAGCCAGATTGACATGGGGTTTAACCAGAACACTTCTTACGGTGTTTATTTGGTCATAAGTTAAAATGATGCTGAATTGATGGCATATGTGGCCATCATGAAAGTCCTATTATCACTGTTTCTTCTGAATGGCTGGTCATAGGATGACTTTCACTAAAAGATTTTTAATGATTTCTTGGTCTTAAATAAAAATAGTGCCAATCTTATGTTGAGTATGGCTGTCTGAGTGGCCATCTTGAAAATCTTGTTAATGCAAATTGTCCTGTTTGAAAAGTGATAGTGCCATTAGGTCATTACCTCAAATACTTTTTCGATGTCCAGTTAGTCGTATATTAAAGTGTGCTGATCTGTTATTCGATAAGACTGCCACATCCTTCTGAATGAATCACCGTCAATGTGGAGGTTTTACATATGAATTTCTTATTATGTTTGCTTGGTCATAAGGTGCCATTCACACATTCAGTACTCTTGATAATCTTGTTCTCAATATTTATCCTGAATTAATGGTCATATCTGCATGGGACTTTCACTGAAAGACCTCTGATTATTCTAAGTGAACAGTTTGCTAGTCTGACTTTTAATATGACTCCCACAATGGCAATACTGACATCTTATCTCAATTTCTCTAAGATGACTAGTCATATGAATAGTATTCTTGCAACAAAAGACTTTATATGATGTCTCCTTGGTACCAAATAAAACTGATGACAATCTGATATTGAATATAGTCACCATCTCATCAATGTAGAAAATATTGTTACCATTGCTGTTTCTAAACATAAAGCCATCAACGTTAGGTGTACTCTAGAAAATTTCATATTATGATGGCTTCTTTATCTTTAATGAAAATGGTGCCGTCATAGCAGATACAGTCAAACCCACTTATCTCGACCTCGGTTATCTCGAGAACACTCATATGTCGAGCGTTTTGGTCCGGTCCCGAAAAATTCCCACTTTGTTATGCTATTTTTTACTACTTATCTCGACCCCTGTTAAGTCAATAACCCTGTTATGTCGGGCATAAGTTTCGGTCCTAAGTAACATCTAACCCGCTTATTTCGACAAAATGCAACTTTTAACGTCCATCTCAGAGAAATGTTACAAGAAATGATCCGACATTTCCTCTATTACCGGTACCTCGTACCGGCAATTATAGAAAACTGATATTAATGGTCATATCTGCTACAAGACCACATTTTACCGGTACAAATGCCAATCAACCAATCAATGCATGGTTTATCACTTGCATAGAGTCGAGAAGATCATCTTGTAAACAATACTTTATAGTAAGGACATTGAATGAATGCTTTTCTGACCTTTACATAAGCTGCGTTCAAAATGGACATTATCACATGTCAACACCACGACAATACAATTCATCCAACACAGCATCGCAAAGTTGATCTTATCTGTATCTCCGAAAATTATCAGGTTAAAAAATCTGATTTGTTTTATGCAATATATTTGAAACAAATTCGGTAATAGTTAAAGAGTTTCCATGCTTGGTGCGAGTGTAAGCTTTCACCTTCAGCCTGGCTAGATCATGTGACTCAATAAACTATAATAGAAACCCGTACATTTCCCAACTAAGCTACCCTCCGCATGGTTATTAATTTGTTTTTGAACAAGAGTAAATAAAAGCACCAACTGTATTTTAAAAAAAAAAAATCCATAGCTCCCAGTATTTTTTTTTTTTATGAATTTGTTGATCGCAGTACCATGGTTACATATTCTTCCACACAAATGGAATGAAGAAGAAAGCAACTGATACGAATACAATTTGGAACAGAAAGAGGAGTGCTTTCATTTGTATTGTTTTTGTCTGGAATATCAAAGTCTTGCAATACATCAAAGAGATTAGCCATCCTACTACTGGAGCTGTGTTCATGCCGACGGTCATTGATCAATGTCGGGAGGGATATGGGACTACAACTGTATAAATGGACTAAGTTGGCTTGATACAGAATTTGATGTTGGGACAATTAACTCTAAAGACTTAAACACATTTTACAATTTGTCGGTACATGAATGCCGATAGCGCCATCTTTTATGTACAGAAGCAAATTTTATCAGTAAAAACCGGCATATACTGGTGTAAAGGAACCTCTGACAATCAAACAAAAGAAAAAATATTGATTTTCATGCACAATATCGATAGGTTACTTTTTGCTGATAGTCACAAGTCGACCCTAACGAAAGAAAATGCTTTAAAAAAATATAGTCCTACATGTACATGTACTTCAGTTGGCCAAGATTTTGGATAGCGTGAGTAAGAGTAAATCGTTGTCTTGCTGAGCCGACCAAAGGGATGAGGCTATTCACAGGGAAATAAAATAAACTTTAGAGTACTGACATTGTTGCAGTAACTTATTGTTGTAAAAATATGTGACTTGTTACTGAATCTCATTTAAAAAACATCCAATCTTCTTGTTTCTGCAACCAGGCATGACTGAAATATTATTCTTATTATGCATTAAAAATGCAATTTGTTTTTAGAAACAAAACTCCTCATATTTGGTACCTCGTATGCATAATCATTGATCTGCAGCAGATTTATCAACCAACCCTGATATCTTGGGACCCAGTTATGTCGACGATTTTTTTACACCCCCGATGTAATCGAGATAACCGGGTTTGACTGTAATTTGAAAGTCTTCTTATTGCTGAACATTATTAAAGACTGTTTCAACACTCTGTAGTTAAATGAATAAAGTCTTTTCTTGAGTACCTATAAGTTCTATTCAGCCAGTATAGTGTCATCCTCTTCATGATACTCTTGTTGTTTCTGTAAGGAAGGCTGTAATACATTTGTTTCATATCTTTTGATTGAATCATTGATTTCTATTAGGTCAGACAGGTACTGACAATTGGGATCCCAAGTGTGATAATGTGTCTAAATCATTGCAATCAGCTTATCTGAAACAAAAGTATGATGACTATGATCTGCTAATTCAGGAGGGAGTCTCACTGACAATGAAGAATCTTCCAGATATAGTAGATTCCTATTGGGTATCAATGGAAACTGTTTAGAAAGCAGTGAAACATTTTAAAGATAATGACAATTGGGATCCCAAGTGTGATTATGCATCTGAGGCATTGAAATCAGCTTATTTGAAACAAAAGTATGATGTGTATGATCTGCTGGTTCAGTAGGGAGTCTTACTGACAATGAAGACTTTTCTAGTTATAGTATATAGCTTTCAGGTATCATTGGAAACTGTTAAGAAAGCAGTGAAATATACAAAAGATACAATTGGGATCCAAAGTGTGATGATGCATCTGAGGCATTGCAATCAGCTTATTTGAAACAAATGTATGATGGCTATGATCTGCTAGTTCAGAAGGGAGTTTCACTGACAATGAAGCATTTTCTAGGTATAGTATATAGCTGTCGGGTATCATTGGAAACTGTTAAGCAAGCAGTGAAACATTTAAAAGATACTGACAATTGGGATCCCAAGTGTGATGCTATATCTAAAGCACTGCAATCAACTTAATTGAAACACAAGTATGACGTGTATGATGTGCTGGTTCAGGAGGGAGTCTCACTGACAATGGAGAATCTTCCAGATATAGTAGACAGATATCACGTGTCATTGGAAGCTGTTAAGAAAGCAGTGCAAAATTTGAAAGATTCTGATAGTTGGTATCACAGAAGTAATTATGCATCTGGAGCATTGCAATTAGCTTTTAGGAGACACAAGTATAATATGTGTGGTCTGCTGATTAAGGAGGGAGTCTCAGGAGTCTAATTGACAATGAATGATCTTCCTCATATGATATTGGCATCACATGATTATATGAATGCATTAGTGAAACAGTTGCAGGATATTAACATTTGGGATTCGAAGTGTGATGATGCATCAGCAGCATTACAGTCAGCTTATATGCAACCAAATTTTGATGTTTGTGATCTGCTAGTTCAGGAGGGAGTCTCACTGACGATGAAGAATCTTCAAGATATAGTAGATGGATATCAGGTGTCATTGGAAGCTGTTAAGAAAGCATTGCAAAATGTGAAAGGTACTGACAATTGGGATCCCAAAAGTAATTATGCATCTGGAGCATTGCAATCAGCTTTTAGGAGATACAAGTATAATGTGTGTGTGGTCTGCTGATTCAGGAGGGAGTCTCAGGAGTCTCATTGACAATGTAGGATCTTCCTCTTAGGATATTGGCATCACTGGCAGATATGAAGGTATTAGTGAACCAGTTGCAGGATACTAACTGCTTGGATTCGAAGCGTGATGATGAATCAGCAGCATTACAGTCACCTTGTTTGAACCAAACGTATGATGTGTGTGACCTGCTAATTCAGGAGGGAGTCTCACTGACAATGACGAATCTTTCGGGTATAGAATATAGCTATTGGGCATCATTGGAAACTTTTATGAAAGCAGGGAAACACGTAAAAGCTACTGACAATTGGGATCCCAAGTGTGATGATGCATCTAAGGAATTACAATCAGCTTATTTGAACCAAAAGTATGATGTGTG
This sequence comes from Megalonaias nervosa, assembly GCA_016617855.1. NCBI lineage: Eukaryota > Metazoa > Mollusca > Bivalvia > Unionida > Unionidae > Megalonaias > Megalonaias nervosa. The sequence continues at coordinate 57,573 of JAECUM010011455.1, read as the reverse complement.
TGATCTGCTAGTTCAGGAGGGATTCCCACTGACAATGAAGCATATTTCTTGGGTGAACTTGGCATCACTGGTTTATGTGAGAAAAACAGTGAAACTGTTGAAAGATACTAACAGTTGGAATCCTAAGTGTGATGATTCGTCTAAAGCATTAAAGTCAGCTTATTTGCAACAAAAGTATGATGTATGTGATCTGCTGGTGAAGGAGGGAGTCTCGCTGACAATGAAGAATCTTCCAGATAAGGTTGATGCATTTTAGGTATCATTGGATGGTGTTAAGAAAGCAGTGCAACATTTGAAAGATGCTGACAATTGGGGTCCCAGAAGCAGTTATGCATCTGGAGCATTGCAATCAGCTTCTCTGAAACAAAGGTATGATGTGTGTGATCTGCTGGCTCAGGAGAGAATTTCACTGTCAGTGAAGCATATTGCTCCGGTGAACATGGGATCACTGGTTGATGTGAGAAAAACATTGAAACAGTTGACAGATACTAACAGTTGGGAACCTAAGTGTGATGATGCATCTAAAGGATTACAATCAGCTTATTTGAATGACAATTTTGATGTTTGTGATCTGCAGGCTCAGGACAGAGTCCATAGCTCAATGGCTCTAGAGAGCTGCATCCTTCCCATGTGGGAGGAGCTGCATTCTTTCAGAATATGTAGTCCTGAGGTGACTGGCATATTGAGGTTCTTTTGTAGGGGAGATCTATGATTGAACTAAATTGGTATGTTTATCTATATTGTGTGCTCATCTTTGAACCAAAATATTGTAGGATGTAGTGTAATGGTCATTTGTAAACTGTGTAATGCTACATCTGGCTTACAAGACTTTTGGGTACTGGTGTCTTGTTTGTTATCAGAAAGAATAATACAAAATCATAAAGAATAAATATTGAAAGCATTTATTTGTAAATTGTCACCAGTTCATGAACAGATGAACATTATTACAGAATTTCAATACAGTTTATAGACAAAAACATGTAAGATTTAACATAAGACTTCTATAATGCTAGATTATCATAGGAGAGAAAGGTGATTGACTCCCATGGGGGAAGATTCAATGGAACTTCAAAGATAATTGCACCATCTCCACCTCTCTCTGAGTGGATTAAGTATTATATTTGAAATGATTTATATAATTTATGGTTTAAGGTTATTGAAGTACAAGACATGAGGTACTTTATCTTTTGCATACTCTTGGCTTAATTGTAACAGTTCATTTTATCCTGTTGTAGTTCATATTTGTTTATTTGAAAGGGAATATCTTCCCACAAATAGTTTCAGCTTGTCTGCAGTAAAGCCATGTTGGTTGATGGTATTGTTTTCCTACTTATAGGTTATGACTATAAAATTTTGGTTCTTTCTTGAGTAAAAAAATGTATAGGAGTGTAATAAAATTATATGTTCAAAGTTCGTTTGGATCAGGATCAGAAATATGTATTCCAGTGTGGTACTCATAATGGACAACACAACATGTTAGTGATTCAGTGTCATACTCTCATTTCCTGATTCCATATCGCCATCCTTGCAAATGATGCGAGAGCTATTTTGTTTCCAGTTACACTGAACAACAATCGAAAACTGTGTCATATAATTGCTTACTATGCAAAATGAAATGAGAAACAGTCTCTACAATAACTCTATATCATCAAGTTACAGTAATTTATCCAATACCATTGTAAATACCAAATAATGCTGTCATCCCCAAAACCAAGTCTGCATGGGATCTTCTCACAATATTTTGCTAGATAAATTAGCCTGGCCTCGGAGATCAGCTTCCAGTAAATAATGTGTATGGGTCTGCCACCCCCATGCATCTAATAATTGGTGTTACTGATGGTGCTTTTGTATGAGCACAGGCCACAGATAAAGGATCTATTGACCTGTAGTTGGACCACTCTGTTTTTTTATTATCAAGACATTTGATGAGATTTATTAGGAACAAGAACAATGCATATTAATGAGATAATCTTGTATCTGATTGAATTTTTTACCACTTTAAAGACAGAATTTCAACAGTATTGGTATCATAGACAGGTTCTATAATATATAAGATCAGTTTATATTATTGGGATACCTTGCATCTGATTGTCTCAGTTTGTTATCTGTCTAGATCTAGAGGCCATATTTCTCATTCAGTTTCCATACAATTCCACATATTAATGATATATTTATATAAATTTAGGTCAACCTGAGCAGCAATTTGCCTTCTTTACATTTGTATTCTGCCTTATTGTATGCTGTATATATGGTGTGCTACCTGGTTACAAGTTACCAAGAATGACTTTTCCATTGGATATTTCAGCTGAATATTCATAAGAGCCAAGTACATATTCCAATTAAATATTGGTGTACATACATTGAGTATGCACACTAGACACAAATAGGTACAGAGGACCTACCACTGGTTATAATGAAAGGTGAAGTGGACCGATTGAACATGGGTACTGCTATTAATGTCACATTCTTTGTTATAATGAGCAGTCAAATGGATAGATCATTGATCATGCACACTGGATTCATGCAACTGCTGTAGCAATGGTCCTGTTCTTTGTTCTCATACAAGGTCAAATGGATGATTGAGTATGCTCCCTAAGATGCAATCAAGTACACCAGTACTATTTGCTACAGTTCAAGGGTCAATCTTTCATTGAGTATGCACACTTGACACTTACAAGTTTTATTATTTGTTATAATGAAAGGTCAGATGAACAGATCATTTATGTTCAGCTATACATAATTACTATAGGGACTTAAGCAATTGAGACCATGACTGAATTATTAGTTTGTTGATATTTTATAAAATAATATTCATCTACTGTTTAATGTACCCATGCCAAAGATATATTTATCTTAAAAATATATTTGTATAAACTTATTTTTACGGACTCAGTAAAGCCTATAATCTGTTATTCATTTTAAATAATTTTCATTGTAAATACTACATGCAATAAATCTAATCCAGGAATACACTTTATTTTATTTGCTTTTCCGTTGTAGTCATTTTTTTCTAGGTTCAGGGATTATCAAACTCATGTTTTAAAAAATCGGTGTCTTCTCAGCATTATGGAGGATAGTGCACATGCCTGGCTGATATCATGCAGATCTAGCACAAGTTCATTAACAAGCAGTATCATGCATATTTAATGATGTAATCTTGCTTCTGATTGGCTGCATTTTTATTACTCTGGATACCATATTTCTGATCTGATTTTGATCAAACTTGAAATATTGGCTTATAGTATCAAGATCTATAATGCAAATGATACTTAGTAAGATGCAGTAGTATGTTTGATGTAATCTTGTTGTTAATTAGCTTAACTTTATACAACACTGGAAGCTCTATTAATGATTAATCTTGTATTTGATTAGCTGAACTTGTTAGTCCTCGCTCTAAAAGCCATATTTATGACTTGAATTTTATCGGACTAAGAATATATGCTTTCAGTGTAGAGGTTTTGAACTGATTCAGCAATGAGCAACATCCAAGCATATTTATGAGATGCTCTTGCTTGTGATCGGTTGAGTATATTATCACCCAAGAAGCCATCATTTTAAGTAGAATTTAATTAAAATTGGAACATGGGCTTGTGTCACACAGATCTTGGAAAGGGCGGTTTCTACACAGTAAGTGGGATCAATATTTTGACTTGTTCAGTTACATAATTACCAATTCAATTCAGGTTTTGTTTTGCTTCTGTATATTACAAAGAATATCATTTTCTGAGGGTTTTCTTGAAATGTAATTTTATGTCATTTCCAGTTTTGTCTTGTAGTCATTTGTACTTGCAGAATGTAAAATTTCTGTGTGTTCCATCTTCAGGGCATAGTAAATTAAAAAAAACAATTTGTTTTGCGCTTTCAGGAAAAGAAATTGATAGCCTACTATAAGCCTCTTTTGTATGAAAGTGATTGGTTTAATACTCGACTTTCTACATTATAAGAGCAATAACATATTCTTTGTGAATCGTTTGTATACAGATATTCTCTTAAAATGTAATAGCCTACTGGGTTAAATGACTTCCACAAATGTTTACCCATACCCAGCATTTCTACAACATCTAGACTCGAGACACAAAATTTGTGGAAAGCCAATGTTTACATTATACATTGCTGTTTTATCTGTATTTATGCAGCTTACTGAACCTAATTGTATGGATATATATATATATATATATATATATATATATATATATATATATATATATATATAGAATATATGTATAGTATGTACGCTGTATCAATGATATACCACGAGATGTATAAATTTTTCATTAAAAGGAAACGAAGCTTGCTGAGTTTCCTTTTAATGAAACATTTATACAACGAGTGGTATATCATTGATACAGCGTACATACTGTACATATATTTTATTTATATCACATACAAATACATATATTTGCCCTTTGAACGGAGTTCAGATTTACTACAGGCAGCCGTGTATTGACCTAGTGAACGAACTCCTCACATCCCTGAGTGTGTCCGCTACAAAATGTAGTTCTCTGCCTTAGTGGCTATTTACAATCACCTCTGCATATTGATAAGTTGATTGTTTTCTTTTCTTGGTTTCTATTTTTCTCCTCATTGATTAAATCAATATAATACACACTTATGATTTAAACATGAAAGATGGTTTTAATAATAAAAGTAGAGCAGTAGCAACACTTGGATACACCATTCAAATGAACGCAATGCCATTCACCTTCAGGCGCATGGAAATTAATGTGGAATAGAAACTAAGCCAACTGACGAACCAGCAAGAGGTAATTAAAATATTTTAATATATTTACAGTTGATCTAAGTCATTATTCTGCTTTAGCAACAGTACAACCGACCACAAACTCTCTCTCTCTCTCTCTCTCTCTCTCTCTCTCTCTCTCTCTCTCTCTCTCTCTCTCTCTCTCTCTCTCGTCGGTTTGACTTTAAAACTCTGTCTGTCTGTCTGTCTGTCTCTCTTTCTCTCATGTTTTGGTCGGTTTGACTTAACTTTTACCATCATTCATAAGTCCAGAGATATTGTCGGAAAATCCTCTACGTTCGCCAATTCATAGATTTTAGCCCGTATTCTGCTACGATGGTCAAGAGAGAGAGAGAGAGAGAGAGAGAGAGAGAGAGAGAGAGAGAGAGAGAGAGAGAGAGAGAGACCTTTGGAGATTTTCATATTTAAATAAAAATAATCGATTTTTTAGAACATTATGGTATGTTTAAGAAAAAACAAAATAAACCATAACATTAAATATATCACAGTATGTGTACCACGTAACCGAGGAATTTACTGGTTTGCAACATTGTATCATTGATAAACACTGTTGATAAATCCCAAGGAAAGTGCACACGTATCGTTACGATGAACCATATTCTTGTAGGTTACTTGGTGTAATTTCTATTTCAAGGTTTTAATCCAGCCCAAATTCCTTTTCTCTCTCATTCCACATTTCTGCGCAGTCTGTCCGTTATGCATGAGAGGGGAGGGGAGAACAGAAAGCAGAAAGGATTGTGATGAAAATGTGTACCATATTAAATTAATTTAGAAAACGGGGATTATTAATACTTTTCATCATTATTTTTCATACGTCAGTAGTGACTAATTTGTGGAAATTGATCATTGATCTAGAATCAACTGCAGACGCTCGCGAGAACGTTTATATATGCGTATTATTGCGCCATGGGCGGATCACAAATTGATATACCATTAGTATTGGTATATCAAATTGCTTTATACCAACACTTTAAATGCATGTCATTTTTTAATGTATGTGGTATATATATATATATATATATATATATATATATATATATATATATATATATATATATATATATAGATAGATAGATAGATAGATAGATAGAGATATATATATATATATATATATATAGATAGATAGATAGATAATTTTGTATTTATTAAATCTTTTGAACAATAATTATTTGTATATATCATGTTTTGTATCCATTTTGTGTCATTTTATATCTTGTGTTGAAGTCTATGGTTCAAATACCTAACAAACGATAAATTGGAACATCAGTACCCATGTCATTTTTGTAGTTAATTTACCATACTATTGATTTGTGTGTTTTTTTTTTAGTATAAGTGTTTCACATTTAATTTTAATCATTTAGTTTGACCTATTTGAATCATTAGCATATATTGTTTCTAAATTATGGACTGTCTGATTTGGGCATTTGCCAAGAATATAAAGAGTATAAACATTTTTTTTTGTTTTAAATTTTCAAATCAGATTCACAAAATATGATACTGACATCTTATTGATTGACTTAATATTACTAATGAAACAAATATTATAATTTTAATTGATTTTAAAGTTGGCATAATAATCTTGTGGACGTCTTATATCAGCCTCTTCTGTCCCAAAGTATCAGTGGGTGAGTAATGTTTGATCATCCTTTATGTTTTCTCTCCTCTGTGAAAGTCACATATGTATCAAGTTATAGGACCAGTGTAAAACTTTCTGAGTGTTAATTTGTAATTGTATTCTAAATTTAAATAACTTTATTAGCCATAGAACTGCATCAGTGAGATGTACAAGATAACTTCTTAGTATATTCGGATTATAAACCTTGTTGACGTTAGCAACCATAGACCTACACAGGTGAGAGATACAGGATGATACATGTATCCAAGTGTTATCAGACTCGAAGTCTGGATGACTTTGAAAACCATACAGTTACAGCAGTGGGATATACAGGACAATATCTAAGTGTACTCAGATTCTAAATCTGGATGACTTGGGTAGCCATTGAGATATAGCAGTGGAATATACAGTACAATATGTAAGTGTATTGTTATTCTAAATCTTGATGACTTGGATAGCCATTGAGTTACAGCAGCGAGATAAACAGGTTGATATGTAAGTTTATGCAGATTCTAAATGTAATGACTTGGTAGCCATTGAGCTTCAACAGAGAGATAAATGGCCTGATATCTAAGTGTATTCTGAAGCTACATCTTGATGACTTTAGCAGCCATTGAGCTATATAGGTAAGAGATACATGATGATACATGTATCTAAGTGTCATCAGACTCCAAATTGGGTTGACTTTACAGCAGTTACAGCAGTGGGATATACAGGACAATATCTTAGTGCAGTCGTATTCTAAATCTTGGTGACTTGGGTAGACATAGAGTTACAGCAGGGAGACAAACAGGCTGATATGTAACTGTATGCAGATTCTAACTTTAATGACTTGTTAGTCATTGAGCTACAACAGTAAGATAAATGGGCTGATATATAAGTGTACTTTGATCCTAAACCTTGATGACTTCAGCAACCATTGAGCTACATAGGTGAGGGATACATGATGAAACATGTATCTAAGTGTGATCAGACTCCGAATTTGGATGACTTTACGGCAGTGGGATATACAGTACAATATCTAAGAGTACTCGTATTCTAAATCATGATGACTGGGTAGACACTGAGTTAAAGCAGGGAGATAAATTGACTGATATCTAAGTGTACTTTGATCCTAAATCTTGATGACTTGAGTAGCCATTGAGTGACACCACAGAGTTATGCGGAATGGTAACAAAGTGTACTTTGATTCTAGATCTTGATGAGTTGAGAAGCCATTAATCGACACCGCAGAGATATGCGGAATGGTAATAAAGTGTGCCTTGATCCTAGATCTTGATGACTTGAGTAGCCATTGAGCGACACCACAGAGATATGTGGAATGGTAACAAAGTGTACTTTGATCCTAAATCTTGATGACTTGAGAAGCCATCGAGCGACAGCACTAAGATATGCAGCATGGTAGCAAAGTGTACTCTGATTCCAAATCTTAATAAGCCAGTGAACATCAAACAGACACACCACGTATGTTGCATCATGTAATATTAATAATGATATTAACAATGGTTGTTAAGTATACATGTTTGCCAGTATACTTATCAAGGGCAAACCATGTATGATTAATTATGTAAAAGAAACAATTATACATTGTTTTGCCCAGTGTACATGTTTCCGAGTGACCTTTGTGGAAACAATGCTTGATTCATCATGTAATAACAATTATACAATGTTTTCTGCATGCCCATACTTCCCAGTGAACTTGGGAAGGACAGACTATATATGATTCATAATGTAGGAATTATTGTACAAGGTTTGCCAAATATACTTATTTTCCAGTGAACATGTGAGGTACAAATTGTGCTTCATTCATCATGCAATAACACCAATTATACATGTTCTCCCCGGTGCAAATGTTTGCCAGCGAACATATGAGGTATGCGTTTTATTCATCGTGTACTAATAGCAGTTATACAGTTTGTACTCGATTCATCATGTAATAATAACAATTATACAATTTGTGCTTGATTCACTGTGTAATAATAACAATTATAATATTTTTGCTGAGTGAAATGTTTGCCAGTGGACCTTGAACAAACAAGCTTTGTATTTCTGTATTTTGTGCGTCAACTTGTTTGGACACTGAACCGAAGTATATGTGCCAAGTCTGAAAATCTGGGCACTCTATAATTTAATTAAGCATGAAATTGGAGTCACGTAATTTTTTTTAACATTTAGAAAATTTCATTCAGCCAGTGTCATTAAAGCAACAATAATTAAAGCTACGCCATGACATTCCTTTTATCTACTTGTTGGATCTCATTTACTGTTGATGCTACAAAGTAGATTCAAGGGTATTAATTGAACTTTGTCTCTCATTAGGACAGTGCCGGATTAAGGCGTTCCATTTCCCACAAGCACAAAAAATATGATGGTGCTCCCTACCTCCTCTTCCTACAAAATGTGCAACTCACAAACAAGTAAAATATTTAAGGCTTAAGGCTTAAAAAGATGATCAAAATACTCGTACATGCAAGTCAAAATTATCATATAATTCATTCAGCTTTATCAACAGTTAATTCTAATTTGTCTTGTGCCTCTATTGAACTGGTGGCTCAAGCACATGCTTAGTGTGATTAATTGGTAATCCAGCCTTGCATTAGGAATAGAAACATGTATGAATTGTATATGTACCGAACCAAGTTGTAACAAATCTGAATAGTGTGTATGTAAACTTAAAAAATACTAAATATTTTGATCCAATGAATACATGTTGGATGGTTCGAAAATGTACACATTGTGATAATGCTGAAATTAAATTTGTTTATCTTGAATTCATGGCAAACTTAGATTTTATGACTATAAAATAAATAAGGCCATGCAGCACAATAACAGTGGAGATTAGATAGACTTTTATGTCAATTTTATAACGATTCTGTAATTTTAACATAGACTGTAACATCAGATAAAAAGTACATTATTGTATATTGAGCAGCTACCACGGGCAGCCAGTATATGTCTTCATCCAGTGCCTTATCCTCACTCAGAAAACTTCATCTGTGGATATTTATGACTCTCCCTAATTTTGCTAACTTAACCGAACATTTCTCATTGAATCAAGAGTTTACTTTTTTTCATTAAATGCCTTCGTTCAATACTTAGTGTTTCTGCAGACATAGAGTAGCAAAGATTCAAAATATTTATGAAGCTTATATTTGGTACACCCAGTACATTGTATTTCTATCAAAATGGTACATGGCTCAATTTCAATTCAAGTTGAAACGTATACAAACAAGGCTAGTCATGTTGTTGTACATAGTAATCAAAACTCTGTTTAAAGACGGAAATTGAGAAAATAAAACTGGTATCTGATAATTTATACAAAATCTGATATGAAATTATATAACGTTCTGTGCTTTTTGTGCATTTGACTGGGATTTGGTTTTATGCTGGAATATATCGTTTTCTATTGCTACAATATTTCCTACACCTTTATCTCGGTTCCTCTGTTGCATTTGCAAATTGTTTAGGATATTAATTAGCTAACACATAAGCCAGGCGTTTAAATAATACATGTATTGTCTTTCCTGCTTAGCCATAGCGTAGATGATGACTGTGGTAGTGACTTCAATTTAAGGATTGTGTGAAAGTATTTTGTTAAGTTATTCCCAAATTTAATAGTGCAACGTTTTCTTTATTTAGTTGTGGTCAACATTGTTATAAAGAGGTTTCTCCCAGCTTAGCACTTGATCAAAGGAAAACGAAGTCAGGATGAATTAACGAAAACATTCGAACTGCCCTCATCCATAATACGGACAATAATACCATAACTGTATTTTGTTTACCCATCCATGGTTACTGACAGGTATCTGATACTGGAGAAGGTTATTTGGGTTTGTCGTGACTACACTTACAGAACATGACCTTTTGATTGATTGGATGATTAGTATTTTACCTTTCTTTATTTTCCTAGGCTTGAAAGTTATATGCTTAAGGTTTTTACCCAGGCTTGAAATGAACATATATTGATTTTATTGTAGGATGCCCCCATTGAAGGAGATTAATAGTAATTTTGGAATGTTTTCATTAAATAGGGTAAATTTCATAATTATAATAGTAATGTTGTGTTCTTGACTCCAAATATAAAATACCCATAGCATTGCCATCACCATGGATTTAGTAGCTTTACTTTTTTTCCAACCGCTATGTTCCTTGTTTGGTGACTGACAATCAGACCCGATCTGTCGTTGCAGACGTTTTATATGGCATCAGATCACAATTATTTTATTTCTTTTTAAATTTGCTACTACCTTTACCATTATTGATATACATAATGAGGCGACCTTGCATTTGATTGGCAGATCTTTTAACATATCAAGAGACTTTATTTCTCATCAGTTGTTGATAAAATTCTGTTCACAAGTTTAGATGGAGATTTTTGGTGGAGCATAACTATGAGCATCATCTATGTCTATTACTTATGTCTTTATATCTGAAACAACGTATCACTATGTTAATGGGGATACATTTACTTGATATGAAGGTATGGGAGTTGCCTGGCTTTGTATGCTTACAATACTATCATTGACTGCTAAATAAAACGGACAACTGTTATGTGACCTGTTGCACAAAATGTTATACAGTTGGACCTCTTTAACAATACACGAAAATAAAGAATAGTAAATGTTCAGTTTTCTTTTGTAGTAAAAATCTTGATGAAATTAGAAAAGAATATTGATCAATTTGCGCTGGAACGTTTCCTTGGTAGACATAATTTAACATTCATTGATAGTTCTTTACATTTCCTTTATATGTTTTCAAATTCGGCATTGAAAATTATATCTAACATCAGAGATTTAAATGTATGTGAAATATTGTTCACCCCATATGTTACATTTACTGATACGTTTTATTTAAACTGAATACGAATTAGACAAAAGTAAACAGGAAACGTTTCGCCATGACAACCTTTCAAGCTTTCATTAATAATACTGGTTCTTAATACAATATTTTTTTCCGTTACTAAAAACAGAAAAACAAAACGTTAAATAAGTTCTCAAAAATCACAAACTAATTGGACTAAATCTGACAGAACTCATCTTGACATAACGAGATTTGAAGTTCTACAACCGATGCCGAGCCGCTATCAACTACGGTCGTCATTACTAAACTTAAAAACCTTTCCCATGACTTCCTCGCAAAAACCACTGATCAGAATCGTGTCAAACAAGACACGAACCATCCTCTATTGTGGATCTTTCAAAGTTGTACAAATATTTCCTCCAACCAATTTGGCCGCCATTTATAAAACAAATTGAAACAAAATTATTGAAACGACTTCTTGTAAAATAAAGCCCTCTCTTTACAGAATGTGCTTAAATTTGACTGAACTTGCTGGGAGTTGAGTAAGTTTAAGGTTGCACAGTTGAAGCTGATACACCATCACATATGGAAGACTTAACTGCAAATACCAAGAATAAATACCTGTAGAGAATCTACATTGGAAATAATAAGAACAAGTTTTTGTGCTAAAAGTGGAAATATACCGCTCTGAAAATGAAATCGAACCAAATCAATTTCCATCTCGGCAGACATACAGTATTTCTACCACAAACACACGCCATACAGAGAGGAAAATGCTATCCCTAGATCCTACAGAAGGATGCGTCATAATGTGAAGTGACGTGGAGAAAGAATATTATAACACAGGTTATATCATTTTTAATTCGCACTTCACTAATATTCAAACCTGAGTCAGCGGGTTATGGCGCTCATTGACTTGCCAGTATGCACCAGCTATCGTGCATATATCATCACTCATCCATGCACACAGCCCAAAATAAGTATGACACAAAGTCGATGATATATGCAATCGTACACAGTAGACACACCAGCCTATCTTCCCAGTAATTAATTGTCATCTAAGCAACTCTATATTCCTACAATGGTTATTATAACGAGTTACAAATATACACCGTACAGAGCGGAAAGTGCCATCCCTGGATTCTACAGGATAATGTGTGCTAAAATGAAGTGAAATTTTAGACATGGAGAGAGCGTATTATAATTCAGCTTAGAACATTTTTCATTCATATCCCAATGACGGTCGAACCTGAGTCCGCGGGTTATGACATCCATCTCCTTGCTGCTCGCACCAGATCTCATACCCCCTCGACCAAGCTCTCCAAATGAGGATGCTTACAAGGTCGCTGATATAGGCATTCGTTCATAGTAGACACACTCGTATTTACCCAGTAGTTAAGAACACAGTCACAACAGATTTTATTTTGACAGAAAGCAAGATATAAAGAGGTTATCATAGTGATTTACAATTATACAACATAAAGAAAGGTATTATATCGTGAGCTGAACAAAAGCAATTACTTAACTAAAGCGTACAAGATAGGTAAGTGATGTTTGACTGCAAGGTGAAGTTCTAACAAAGATGCATACAGTTATCAAGTTTCATATCTCTAAAACCATATGTGTACACGAAAGTTATTCTAAACACAACATTTCAAGTGAAAGCAGGATGAAATATAGGTCATTACGGGTAAAGTAATTATCAGGATGCTTCCCTTCATCCGGTTCACGAGTCAGGGGTAAGAAAGAACCCATATAGCATGCCAGAACCCAAGAAGTTAACCAAAGCCACAATAAGGGGAATATGAATCACTGTGACGTTTAATGTAGCTTATGGTTGTGGCAATAGCATTGAAACCAATTAACTGTGAGCAAATCGTGCAACGCACAACTTGATGGTTTTTGCATTGACACTTCTTTTCTTCACCTGTTAGCGAAATGTAACAGACATGCAAATTATACTTGTTTAGTTCATACCCTTCAATCAAACTGAATATTATGATTTTATCAGATTTCTAATTTATTTTTTGTATAAAATAGTCATTATGTAACATTACAATGGAACTGCATTTCATGTATCGATTTTATGTATATGCCTTGCTTGATCTGAAAATTGTGATTATTTCATGTTTGCATTCATTAATTGCATTTTGCTAGGAATCTTTTTGCATAATATTAAAAGTATCACTACTAAAAGTGTTTGTACTTATTTAAAATGAATACTACTCGCAAATAAAAAATGGGATATTTAGGCATGGTTTGCATTGACAGTAATTGCTGTTCGATGCCAATGTACTACCAGGCTGCGATAGAAGGTCAAAGGGCCAAACATTAAGCACAGATCAAAAGTCTGCAGCTCAACTCCTTGAATTGTTTGCTAATGCTGAACCATACGTTAAAAAATTGATCAATTGAAAATATTTGTATCTCGAGTTCTATTGCAATATTCTACGTTCTTTCACATTAAAATACACTAAGGGAAACAAAACACAAAAAGTAAACAAAAAACCCCACAAGAAACAAAAACAATATAAAGACATTCTTCTCTCTGATCGTTCGCAGTGACAAATTATACATTACATTCTCACTGACTGAAACAACAGTTATCCGAACGGAATATTCATATCCGTGTAAAGTCTGCAATTGACCAAACATATAAGATAGTAAATTGTGTCATTATCACCGATATTCAGGTTCTGACTCAGACAGCAAATTCTCAGTAACAAACGTGCATGATTCATTATATATTGTTTCTATAATGGCATTGCCGTTCCTTGTGATTTAACTTCTACCTGGAATATGATGGAAAATAAACGTCTAAACACGTTTTGTTTAGGAAATGAGTTTCTTATGTAGAACGATGTGCACAGGATTTTAAAAGATGTGCGATAATATTAGATATGAAGTATATTTATATAGCTGACTCATTCTTCTCACCGACACATTGGTTTGTCAGCGATCTGAAAAGGACTACGTTTATAAATTAAAGACACGACTTTTGAAACGAAATATTCGTTGTACAACAATACGACTGAACAAAAGTTTGTTCGTTGTAACAAGAGTTGACAATACTACATAGAATGTTAACGTTTTAAAGAGCTGTGTTGGAGACAATATTGTAGACAGAGACGGACATCATCCCCTACTCATTACATAAAAACAAAACAAACATTGATACAACATGTTTCAAAGGAAGAATAATTTGGGATGGTTTGGTGTTTTTATCACGGCAAAACAAGTAGGCAATTTAGCGAAGAGACAATTCGAGTAGCCTGCCTGCTCAAAGACGAACCACCCGAGCTAATCCACTGGTCCAATTCGAAACTACATCCTTTTGGGCACAAGTCCAGCGCTCTAATTACTTAGCTACCGCAGCCCTTGCCTCCATCAGTCGCCTCTTTCGACATGCTGGAGGGCAGACTGGGCAAACTCTACATCCCCAAGCCAAAAGGTTGTACCTAAAATCACTGCTAAGGCCCACAAAATAATTTGTGTGGTTCCTAATGCACTGCACTTAGTATATTACTAAGCACCTCAAATACTGGACAAAACCAGTTCAATTAGATGCACAAATCAATTGCGAGGCTTGGGCGGGGGGAGGGTTCATTTTTTTTTTCTCAATCCCGAAGGGAAACAAGTGTTAGGTTGGCAACGAAAAACCGGGTCGGCCGACGTATTTGTGTGTCTAAGGTAGAAATACACAATACATGTTTGTAATTAATCATTAGTATGATTTGGGAACAAAATGTTACACTTTCAGAGCATACAATAATCCTATTAATTAATGACCATTGCAAAAATAACCTAGAAAAGGGGAGTAGGTATAAAGTCCGCCTCTGATGAAAGCCAGTAAAACTCAATATATCCGATTTTTATGCAAGTTATTCACATTTCGATCAAATATGGAATGTACTATAGTATTATATAACTTTCAGAAATTCTCATCTAAAACAATTAATTTGTCCATATTTCCTGCAGTACTGTAGAAAATGACCAGTTAGGTTGTAAATGTCCATAATGCAAAAGGCCAAAAGAAACGAAAAGAAAATCCAGTATCAATTAATTAGTTGTAACAGTTATAGTAGTCATTATTAGTATGTTTGTATTCTCTGCCATTTTATTCATGTTAGAGACCATATGTGCCTTCCAGTACAATTTGTTTTGGAGATTAATTATTAATAACATAATTGATGCTGGTTCTCAAATCCCTATTTACAAGAATTAGGCGCAAGCTATGTTTGTGCATGTAAAACAATACTTTTTTTTAGCAAACTTCTTCTAGTACTTTCTCATATGAGTGTTATAAGGTAGAGACCAAATTACATTTGTGTCTAATTTTAAACTTCACGGTGTATGTAGTTTGAATTTTGTGATTTGTCTTGTCGATTTTTATAATTTTTTTTTTAACGTAGGTTTAACAGTCTGTTTCATATCGCTACGATGTCTACAGTGTGATATTTAATAGTGATGTCTAGCATTGGGGAATCATGCCGCAGACATATGGCATCATGTCACACCCAGTCATATTTTTCGGATGCTATCCTCTTAATGATGAGCGCCACGCGAGACATCTGCTAGTACCATATTTATAAGTCTTTGGTATGATTAGGCCGGGGTTCAAATCCGCGACCCTCCGCATCCGAGGCGGACTCTCTTATCGCATAGGCTACAGGAGTTTGAATTCTGATACCTTTCTTATATGCATCCATGTTTGCTTTGTTCAGAAAGTGGAAGACTAATTTCAGTGGCCAACTTTTAGCTTCATTCCTCAATAATTGTCACTGTAAAACTGCCACAACGGTTGGTTCTTAAATCCATTCTATTTTAAAATGGAAAATTCGAAGTTTCTTAACATAGGGGAAAAAACAATCCCAAAACAGCTGGATGTGGAATTTACGTTCTCTGCAAGTGTACACTGCAATTTGGTGAAATCCTTTTTCTTCTATTTCATTATACTAATTTTTGTTTCTGTGAGAAACGTTTCCTAAGTAGTCAATGCTTTTAATATTAGTCAGTAATTACAGAATTAGATCAAACTTCTCAGACGATTTTTATGTTTGCGGAATAAGTTGCTTTTCAAGAGCTGATCAAGGCATTAAGAACAATGCCGCAAAATTAAAACATGTGCCATAAGAAAGAAACCCAACATTTGTAGTATTGATACCGTTGGAATTCCACTCGTTAGAAGAGAAAATCTGTACTGTATATATATATATAATCCTCACGACCGTAAAACCATAAACGCTTTTAAGCATATTATTCACGAATTATATAGATTATTCTGTATTAAATAAAGTATTTTCTAGCTAACGCTTTGATTGTTGCAATAATGTGCTTACTAAATTTCCAATAATCATGTCTCTTTGATATATTTTTCTTTCTTTTCCGTTTCTTTTATGTACGTATCAATTTTGCTTGGGAATCCCTTCTAAAAGAATTGATCCATCTCAGCTGTTACTTCCTTTGAGATGCCTTTGTGTTAGCAGATTTGGACTGGAATTGTTATTCGTTTATTGATATGTAATTCTGTTGTCTAATGAGATGGAATGGCAAATCAAGTTCAAACAAATTAATTAATTAGTAATTACTAACTGTTTATGAAACGCCTAAAATTTACCCATAGTCCGTTTTCTAGCTGACAAAAACAGTTCAGTGAAGATACTGATTGTGAAAATATATGAGCTTAAGTACTTTTAGCTGCCCTTTAATTAAAAACGTTAAAAAAAAGATAAGAAAACTATTGATATTTTCCATATAACACAATGAATGTATTAAATAATGATTCAACTATCTGACTTAAAACTCCACCAATCATCTTAACAATTAATAAAGTAAAACTCTAACCTAGCAAAACACTGATGATGATACATTCATGATTGAGTTCGATGACGAAATTATTTACAGAGTGAATGCTGCACTAGGCAAGGAATTAAATTAACTGGAAATATGGAGCGTATTACAACTGTAGCTATACTGACCTTTATGCTAGTTGAACTCATGTAATTGTTAACTAATTTCGTCCGACTGTTCGTCCTTTCTTATAATACAAGTCACATGGGTCATGTATGTGCATTTACTCATTTTTAATTAAATATGAATCGTTCTCTTAAAATTTAACAATAATTTTCTTTATACAAAGTCTATTAAATTCTGACAATTGAATGCCCTACACATCAACTGTCACCAAGAAACGTCCAGACAAAAATTGTTTGTCGCTATGAACTTTTACAATGGTGGCCATGTACTAAACTTGGGTTAAAATAAGAAAGCGGCGAGTGGAATTGTAACAATCGAGGGTAGTACGAATTTGTTTATCAATATGCATAGTTTTCATTGTGACGTCACAGAGCGACATTCAGTCCTGATTGTGCTGGATCACACCTTTATGTTCATTTAATCCAAAACGTCTACGCACATTAACATTGACTTTGCCTTATGCACCTCTCGGGGCATCTACATAATGACCTTCCAAAGGAATATGGATGTATACGAATCCAAATGAAGTGAATACTTTCCACTTCAAGGTATGTAGAATCAAAATGTATACAATGACACCCATTCCTGAAATAGTCGGTGTTGAATGCCTACATGACCCAAGTCACTTCTACTATAGTCGTTTACAGTTTCTTGCTTCCATCATAACTTGAACAAATATTATACGATTTTAATTTTGTCTTCAGTTTGTCTAGAGCATTAAATTAAATGACTGGCACACTGTGTTTGGAACAATCACGCTTTATAACATCGAACTGGCTTAACTGGTTTAGACAGATGATGGTTGCATAAATCCAAAAAAGGATTTCTAACAAACTTCGAAGTATGCCCGTAGAACAAGATCTTTGACTAGGTGGATAATATGCAGGGTTGATGTATCTATATTTATCTGATTTAATAATAATAATAATAATAATAATAATAATAACAATAACAACAACAATAACAACAACAATAATAATAATAATAATAATAATAATAATAATAATAATGATAATAATAACTTACAGACTTAATTAAATAAGCTAAACCTAGCATTTTCATAGACGATATTTTGAAATAATGAATACTACATTTTGCTCCAGCAATCAGTTATTAATAAATTATGGCAGCATGAAAAGTGAAAGACTTCTTCAAGATTGTGTCATTACTACTAGCGATTTTAATTTTAAGTCAACGCGCTCTCTTTCTACGCAAAACGCAAAGGCTATTAAAACTGAGTAATATCAAAATATGGTTTTGCCTTTTTAGATTCCTGATATGCGTCACAGTCTCTATCCCCAAAGACTGTTCATGTTCACTGTAGAAATTGCTGAGTCTTTACCGATCAACACCAACATTCTTCGTCGGATCTCATCATTGATTGCAGTATTACCATACTCTCTTGTAGGAAGTTCTACCATACCCGAATATGTTCCACGATCTTGTGCAAATATAAATGTGTTGTTCGCAGACAGACCACTACTGGATCAAATATTAGACCAATTGTAATATACTCGCGGCGACGCAAGTACGATCTCAAGTGTGCATGGTTTCCCAGCGATAACCAGCGTAGAAAACGTTCCACTGCATTTTGGTTTCATTGATGAGATTGTGAGCATTGAGATAACGCTTTGGGTTGTACTTATGACAACCTGTTGTATCGTATCGTTGACTTTGCGCAAAGTAGCCTAAGAACATATCATCGGTTTCGTAAGTATACTTCAGTGATATCTTCAACAATTGCATGCATCAACAAGCGATATGTTTCTCTGTCCATGATGTCATTGGTGAGCAATCACTGACAAATTAATTTGACCTCATTACTGACTTCCGGTGAGTTGTTGCCCTCACGAATTGGTCCCACAAGTGTTTGCAATCGATCCTTTAGGTCGCCATGGTCACATAGTCCATCGAGACCATTTAGTTGTTTCGATAGTTGCTGGCAGCACTTTATTATTGGTTCTATTATCCATTTGGATTGTTCTTCCTTTGTACTAAACTGAGTTGGGGGTTGTTGCGCTATTCACTTTTTAAACTGTTGATCTGTACCAAATTGTCGTCCTTCTGGGTTTTTCGCCGTTGGTGATACACGTTTATGGCTGGTTTAAAATTGGACTTGCTTTTTCTATTTGCTGCTATTCGCGTTGGGGTACATGTGCTACTCGATTTGTTGTTTTAGATATGTATGTGGTTGTTCCCTCCAGAGCCTCGACAAATTCATCTTGCGCACATACTGTGCTTCCTACTAATAGTTGACTCGCTTGGCGCTCAACATTAAGTGGTTAGTGTTAGGACTGGTCGTCCTGGTGTCAGGATAGTGTGACTGGGAGGGACATAATGCTATTTGTCTGCGCCACGATGCCCCAGTGCCAGACATCATTATAAACTGGAACATCGTAGACATCGTAGCGATATGACTGAAAACTTGTTAAAGCTACGTTAAAAATCCAAATCACACACACACACACACACACACACACACACACACACACACACACACAAAACTCACGAACTACGTTGTTAAACTATCGAACCGATGTTTGCATCTGCGGCTTGTACTTGGGTGGCACGTTTGGTATTTTGGCAATTTTATCGCTAACATCTTCATCAAGAATACGGTTGCCTTTTTGCGAGCATACAAACAGCTTCTCCAATTTCACCGTCTTCTTAGACTTCACTCATCGCCGCTGGCAAGTTTGTAATTGTCTCTCCAGTTGCTATTGTTGTTTTAATTAATATCCTTGGTACATTAATCTTTATTATGAATTTGACCTGGTTCCACTTCTGGTCCAGTTAGCGCAGCCCCAGTTCCACGGTTGTTCTTGTGTCCTTCTTAATATCCTCGGCAATGTTGCCTTTGTTGTTTGAATCGGCGGTGCAAATGCTTGTTAAAACCTGCTGGCAAGTCTTCTCGCGCAACTTGTCGCGACTGTAACATAACAACACATGAAGGTAGGATATGGTCCAGAAAAGTAATCTGAAGTGTCTTGCTAAGGACAAGCCACTTCGGCTGACTTTGGCTGTTCCGGTCGCACAATTCGAACTCCTTCAAATCATGAGTTCAACGCGCTAACTACTGCACCACAGCGACTTTAAATAGAATATACAAATATAATAAAAATAAACAACAAAAAAGCAATAAACCAGTGTTCATTTTTCTTTCAGTCTCAAGAAAGCTACCAGGGGCAGTGAGTAGTGTTAAACAGAAAGACGGCGAGGAAAAAAATGATGTCCCTAAACCGTATGACTTCAGTGATGCAAGTGGCCACACTAAGAACAGTACCAACCAAAGCAAGGATTTCCTTGCTAACGAAATGACACAAATTGGAAATATAACGGAGAATGTGGATACACAAGTCAAGAACGACCGTATCTGTAATACAATGGGACAAAACGAAGCTATGAACACTGATAGCGAAAATAACGATCCAACTGATCTAACCAGAACTAACATGGACTTTGGACACCTAGAAGAAAATACAGCAATGCTTACTATGACTAGAAACGACACGGAGAACGCGAACGGTAAAGAAAATAACTGTGCAGGTACCACAGAGGAGATCACTGTATCATCCTCTGATAGAGAAGATTTAGGTCTGTATTATAGCTCTGAAAGTGAGTACAATCCATCGAAAGAAAGCGAAGCATCGGATGAGTCTGAATTAGAACTAAATGAATGAAATGTTGAGGGTTCAGAGAAAGACAAAGTCAATAGTAGGGAAACATATGCAGAAATTGATAAGAGTGCAGTATTCAGCTGTTACATTGCCCCAAACGAAAGCGAACCACAAAAAACAGAGCACTGCAATTGAAATATCAGACTTAGAGGCAAATAACAAACATGCTGAAGTTGCGAGCTGCAAAGGTTTCTCATCAATTCATGTGATGACCACTTCAAACGAAGTAGGAGCTCGGAAATGGGACAAAAAAGCTTACTGCTTGTACTGCGAGAAAGCTTATTCCAAATTAACGAGGCATCTTATAAATACGCACACAAATGAATCTGAGGAAGCCATATATATGGGTGAGACAGATGGCAAGGAGAAAACAGCTATGCTTTGTAAACTAAGACATCTTGGCAAACCACGTCCATAACTGCGCAGTTCTAAGAAGAGGAGAAGGCAGACTTTAGGTTTAATACCGACCATCAACGCATGCTTCAGCTCATTCATATACACCGTGTGAGTATTGTTATGGGTAGTATGCCAAGTAAGAGCTGTGGCGACATAAATGTCTTTTAAAACCAGAGTCAAACACTAAAACAAAAGTCGCGTCAAAGGGTTCTTTCAAAAAGTTGAATGTTGTTACCAACTCCCTCTGAAGCCAATGCAGCTCTAAGGAAAGTTCTTGCAACCATGAGGAGTGATAGCGTATCCAGAGTGTGCAAAAGTGACACGTTCATTTTGCAGCTAGCAAGAATGGAAGCCTTTAGAGTAGGACATGAGCGAGATGCCCACAAGTACATTATATCAAAAATGAGAGAATTGGGAAGGCTTCTTGTATGTCTGAGGACAAGAACTGGCGTATACGAAAGTTCTTTAAAAGACTTTATCGAACCCACAAAATTCAAAGATGTCGTTGAAACAGCACGGGAGGTGTCACAGTTCAATGAAGTGACACATGAGTATGCCACCCCATCTCTAGTTTTAAAGTTAGGACACACATTAAGGAAATGCGCAAATATCATGAAAGGAGATGCTTTACAATGTGTAGACTACAACACGCGCTGATGCCTTTAGCACACTCTGTGAGATGAAATGGACGGACGAAGCCTCAACTCATGCACTACGAACATTGCAACTTAAGAAACGAAACTCAGATATGATTCTACCCCTTGCGAACGACGTAAAAGTCTTAACAAAGCACCTTCAAAATGAAACTTTGAACCTGCGAATTACTCTGGTGAGTGAAACTGCATCCATGGAAGAAAGGAAAGCGGCATGGTCAGCATTAAATGAGATTAGCCTGGTCCAGATCATCTTATTCAATCGGCGAAGACAAGGAGAAGTATCAAGAATTGAAGTAAGCCATTACATAAAAAGAAAAACGCCGCTGCACAAGCTGAAATCGGAATAATGCTTTCCACTATAGAACAAGGTTTGTGTAAGCAGTTTACACGCCTTGAAATTAAAGGAAAAGGGGCAGCACCGTACCTGTACTGCTAACAAGCTCGGTTCAGGAATCGATAGGCTTGCTGATTCAAAACAGATATATTGCTAGTGTGGATCCCAACAATGTGTATCTATTTGCAAGGCCAAAAAGTTTCTTCCCAGTGCGGCGCTCTCCATCCAGAGCACATCAGGTCCACCAAACTGCGCAAACATGTGGCAACAATGTCCCAGATATTGAATCTTCACGAGCAAGGATGGACCTGCTAGCACAGTTCATGGGTCACGACATTCGTGTCCATAGGCAATGAGACAGACTACCAGAGGGAACCCTGCAGGTCTCCAAGCTTTCAAAGCTGCTCCTCGCTATGGAGAATGGGACTATAGGCAATAATGCAGGGAAGAGACTGGACAATATTGACATCCAACCCGACGAAGGATTGTATAATGTGGTTCATTTTTTGTTTTGTTATTCATTTACAACTTAAAATGACCTTTAAAACCGTTGTTGACTGACATGTTTACAAATGACAAATGAAAATATTTTCCAGTATACTAAAACGTTCGATAATTTTACTTTCAATATGTCTGGGCAATATAATGACAAGGTTCTCTTCTTGAAGTCGAAACAAAATTGCCTTATGAGGCGTAATCCATATTCAGGCATTAAACATATAACGTTTCCGCTTAGTTAAATTGTTAAAAATCATGTTTCGTAATTTTTCAACACACTGTCTTAATTCTGAATTATTACTGAATTTCAACAGCATGGGGACTATGTCGGCTATGGTATGAGTTAGCAGCAATTAGCTGCTATTCAATATTGAAAGAATGTGTCCTTTTCATACTTATATTCATATAATAATAGTGAATATAGACGAAGTTTTGAATACGTTTATGATATATTGTACCAAGAAAGGAGAGGAATTAACATTTCCAACACGCAGCAGGTAATCAAATAAATAAGTCCTTGGTCGCTATTTATTATGGACTTTGATTAAAGAGACTAAGAAATAATGAGCTCATTCAGATTCCTATGACCCCTAAAATCATTACATTCGACTTAGATTGGTCCTTATTTGTGTAATTCCTATTGCAGAAATACAACATGATGATGACAGCGCTGAAATTGACAATGAATCGGACGATGAGAATACAGTCATGGGTAAATCTTTAACATCATTCATAAGCAACTGACATCAAACTAGACAAACGATATAAAGTTTCATATGGTGTGGTTTGGATTCGGCCTATTGCAGTCTTGACGGAACTGCGCCCATCCGTCTGTCTCCTCCCAACATAACAAGGATCATTAGTCTTTCTTTATGGTGCTATTCATTATAATATGTCAGCGAGTCGATGTGACATCAGAAACGATTGCTATGATGTCGAATAACAAGGACATGTAACGGAGGCAATTCTTTACAAAACTTATTTAGGGCTTTGTACGACTTTTAGACCTGACTAATAAGTGAACCTGATTGATGGATGGGTGGGTGGGCTGATGCACATCAGTGAATGTAATGGACGAAAGGAGGGAGACAAGCCTTCAAACAGTTCCCACGTATTTGATTTATTCTAACACATGTTCGTTTCTATTAAAAAGCGTATTCAGTGGTATAATTTAGATACTTCACCGAGAGAGAGAGAGAGAGAGAGAGAGAGAGAGAGAGAGAGAGAGAGAGAGAGAGAGAGAGAGAGAGAGAGAGAGAGAGAGAGAGAGAGAGAGAGAGGGTGGATATGAAGTAAGACAGAAAGGTATAAAAGTTGAACGACAGAGGGAAAGAAAAGAAAGAAAGCTCATTTTCTCAAAGTGAAGATATTAGTTATAAAGAATAAGAGGACAAAGTAAATTCCAATGAAAATAATAAGGTTTATTTAAAGTAAACAATTAGTTTAATAAGCATGCAAAATGAAGGGTGTGTTTTTGATGGATGGAGAGAAAACTTAGGAAGGAAATTAGGAAAGTATACAATAATTTGATAAATGATGCTATTAATGGGATCCCGTTAAATTTCTTACCATCTTGTACACCAAAGAGACGATTATACCGTCTCGTTAGAGTAACTCTTCAGACAAACAAGTCTGATTTAACGCCAAACAATGACGACTGTTCTATATCAGCATCAGCAAACAGCAAACAGCAATTCCGCCCAACCCGACGCTGGACCATTTTAAGGAGTATATACAAAATGAAATGTATACACGCCCCGCGACCGGGCTATCCGACATGCGCAGAGGGTGGACGCGTGCAATGGCCGGTAAAAATGGTCCTACATAAACAGAGCGTAAGTAAACACTTCATGTAGAAAAAGGGGAGGGGTACATTTTGAATGTCAGTGTAATAAGTCATAAATGAACCACATCGTATATTAAAGAAGTACGAAAAGTAAATTACATATCAAATTTACTTCTACCCTGACAGGCATTAGGGCAGTACAAAATGGCCAGGTTTCCTTTCCTAGCATGCAAAGGAAGGCCGATGACGTTCCGATTGAGGATAGGATATCAATGGTTTGTTAGCTGAAACTGAGTCTGGTTAATTACATTGCTTAATGCATGACGCCACAGAGTTATAATTCTATGGTCTTCAACTAATTAAACAAGAGAGCGAAAACCAACAACTTTGGTAAAAGGAGTCAACTATTTGATTTCCCTAGAATACAAAGTAAAAAATTAAAAATAACTTAGGGTGCATGAAATAAAAAATGGTCCTGAAAGTTCATTCATAAATCCAAAAGTATTTGACTAGTTTATATGAGTCAAATGATGTTCCGAATGAAGTCCAATATATTGTGCTGATGTGCCAATAAGTTTAGTGTATTACAATTATATAATCCAAAATGTCTTTAAAATAATTCAAATTTGTTCCGAAAACAGCTATACAATTCTAATGTCTGAGCACGTTTACATTCCAATCAATAATTGAAATAAATAAATAGAACCTCTCAACTTAATTGAACACAACTATTTAACTGCACTTAGACTGGTGTTTATCCTAGCAACAATTCATTTTCAGTAAATTATTCATTCTACAAAAAACCCCAAACTTAGACGGTGTTTAAGACGGTGTTTACTTTTCTACCGAAATTATGTAATGTGTTTACTAAAATTATCTCAACTTAAAGCGAAAAAGCCCAAACGTTTAAAGCAATTAGTATTTAATATTATTAAATAAATGATCCTTGCAATCTATAGCCATGAAAATTAACAAACATGATATGCATATACGTAACAATAGCACCTATTGCCTTTCTACCGGTGTATCATGTGATAAGAGTCTAACAACAATGACAGACATAGAGAGCATACATGACAGTTCATTTGATATGAAATTTATATAATAAGTTCAATAATCAGATTTGTTACGAGCTTGTTGTAGCTAGAGCATATTGCGTTACTGAACAAGCTTAACAATTCTATATCAGATGAACTCGATTTTAAGATTCCTTTCATCAGATAATTTTAAATATTTCTGCATTTATAAATAATGTTGCTATGTAAGGTTACTAAGTATTACGGGGCTGTCTAGTGAATAATTTATTATTTAATTGATGACGTTAAAAAAGACGAGTGTATTTTGATACATTAATATTACTGTCACTGAGGCAAGAATACAATTCTTTATATTACATTTGCTTCGTCATAGCAGATCAAGCATTATGCAGAAAATATGGAAATGCATGTCTAAATGTATTAAATGTGAGTTGAGAACATACTTTTACTTGTTGCCTCTCTGTTCGTGAAAACATACATTTTAAACATCTGCTATATAATATTAATTAATTATATCGTGAAATGTCTCGTCTACATTTCAGATACCAGTACATATCAGCCATTGGAACGAGAGAATGAGAATATTAAAGTGGCGGTGCCCACAGGAAGTAGCCTTGATAAGCGAACAACTGTAAAAAGGCGACCTTGGACCGAAGAGGAGAAGGCAGCGGTAATGAAACAACTTGGCAAGCAAATTCTTAGAAAGACGCTTCCGGGAAAGAAAGAATTTGAAAACTGTTTGAGTGTTGAACCGGAATTAAGAAACAGAAACTGGAGAAATGTCAAAGACTTCTGTAGGAATAAAATGCAAAGTTTGAACTAAAATGTATATTTAATTATAATTTTCTTTTCTCTCAAACATGTTATCTAGTATTTTATGACTTTCACACTTCTTTATTAAATGAATGTGCCACTTGCAATAACTTTTGAAATTGTAGAGCCAGTAACCAATTTTAATACTGACATAACAAATGTATAACTCTGCACTAGAATCTTCGAAATAATCAGGTGATTATGATATTTAAATTAAACGTTAGATAATGTATGTCCCATCTTGTAACCACTACAACTAAAATCAGGTCAAAACGTACCCAAGTCAAAATGTACTTTACTCAAAACGTACCAAAGTTAAAACGCACCTCAAAGCAAGACTCAGCAGATTGAAGTTATTAGATTAAGAATTTGTTTATATCTTGAAAGTTCCGTAGTTCAGTAGATATCACTTCACATGAATTTGTGAATAGGCGTGGCTGGTTTTAGATTTTCCATGATCTTTATAGGAAAGATACCACGAATAATGTAACACTAGCTTGGCCTTGGATATTTATTTTGATGTTGTGAGCCCTTTATATAATTTAATTTGGAATTATTCATCACCTTATTCTAAATGGTGTAATTTACAAATAAAATCTATCTGTAAGGGATGAAAAATAAACAAGCCAAAATTAGATAGATAGATAGATAGATAGATAGATAGATAGATAGACAGATTGGGGAAATGAGATAACTTCGGAAATATTACCTGTGAATTATGTATACGCGATTTGGTTACTGCGACAATTAACTGCTTGTGAAATAATGCCGATAAGTGAGAGCACAGAGAAAGATGCAGCAATTAAATTCTATTTAGGTTGGATTTTACAGATGTGTTAGGAGATACCTCCAGTTTACCTACCAGTAAGTGCTAAGCCTGGTTAATGAGAATCGCTTATTTGATAGGGCTACAGTGCAAACAGGTGCAACATCTACGGCCAGTGAGCTAATTTTAATGATAATTAGATTTCCGCAAAAATTGCAGTAATGAACGAGGTGAAAGTTGTGAACTTGACAACATCATTAAATCTCTTTTAATGATCAAAAGTTGCCTAAAGTTAATTTGTGTTTAGGTGGATTATAGCAGGCGTGTAATCATATCTGTCCCGTTCATTTAGTCGCTAAGCGCTGATCTGATTAACGTAAATGCTTGCCTGGATTTTAATACAGCTAACTATTTGATCTCACTCCTTAAAATGGTTTATATTGAACAGAAAGAGACGCAAGCTAAAAAAAAAAAAAAAGAAAAAAAAAAATATCATTGATAATTCCAGCTAATCAGGTGAATAAATCAGCCGTACAAAGCCGAATTGGCCAAAACAAAATTAATTCGGTGGGTGAACTGCACAAAACACTATATTATAATTAATAGTATAATAAATCGCAGAAATCGTTTAAATGTTAGTGTGGTAAGATTTCAACTGTATGAGTACATTTTGAATTTGATACGTTTCGTCATTTATATGATCGTTTTGACTTGGGTACATTTCGGTCAAATTACGTTTTGACTTGGGTTCGTTTTGACTGTAAATTCTACATCTCACAAAACACAGCACGTGTGTTACATTTACATTGTTACACATAAACGTTCCAGTAAATTAAACAATAAAGCTTTTTAAAAGCAAACTAATGGTGAGTATATCGAAATGTAGTGCCAATCTAATCGTTGAGGTGATGCTTAGACTGTTTTACGAGAATCAAAAGGTGTGCATTCTACAGTTTTCGAACGCCACAGCTTTTCATTTGAAACAGGTAATGGAAATAGGTTTGATATTGTTTGACAGTTGCAAAGAAATTAGAGTACTCAGGTAAATACATTTTTTTTTTTTTAATAGGTGTACATGCAAAATGTTTTATACAAATTTCAAACAACTGACAGGCTTCATCGTGTCAAAGAGAGTAGTTTCTCAGATTCCGCTGAGTTCAAACAGATATCCGAACTTATTTTAAAATTAACTACTAGAAAGGATATACATTTGTGTACGCGTCATCATCTTTTCAACACGTGGACATAAAACCTATTTTGAAATTATTTATGTAAATTCACACATAGCGGATCATCATTATTGCTAATTACGTATTGATACAATGGGTATTTCTCATGTTATTGAAAAAAAAAAAATATATACAACTAAAGTTTGTTTTTTTCTACTTTTGCACTTTTCACTTCTTATGCTTCTTTTATATATTTATATATAGATAGATAAAGAGATAGATAGATAGATAGATAGAGAGATAGATAGATAGATACATAGATAGATAGATAGATAGATAGATAGATAGATAGATAGATAGATAGATAGATACACCTGAAAGAAGTAACATATTTGTACTACCAATTGCCTCGAGTGGTTGTTACCAGCTAAACTGCATTATTTGCCAAATAAATGTTTTAGAATGTCTACTAGAAAAGGTGATTATGCGTTGCTTTTTTGTTCGTTTGCTTATTTGTTTTTTGTTTTCGTATACATGAGTATTGACCATCGTGTATAGATAATGTACCAAACGACCAGAAGAGAGAACAAAAGAAAATAAAGTCAGATGTTTAGAAGATGTTGACGGTGGTTTTCTAGCGACATTATCGTCTAAGATGGCTTCATTGCGAAACACACTTCAGCATGGTGCTCACAAAATATTCTGGTGTTCCAGTGATAACGACCTTACTGTGATATGATAATGGAGGAAAGTCGATAGCAGGCGATCGCAAAATAACAGGTTTTTGCACCTGTTTGCTGTGGAAAATGGAAACAATCTGAATAAAATAATTTCCTAAATGGGTCACATGTGCGTTCACTTAGTGTTTGTCGTAATGGCTAGATATTGATACCATTCCCAAGAAACTTCTTCTCATAATCGTTCTATTTGAAAACCCATAACAACATAGTTTCGGGATATTCTATTGTTCACGTTTGTCCCCTCCTGCGCATTTTCTTTCACAGACGTGACGATTGTGTATGCAAATACCCACAACGCAACGCGCGCACATTGCGACGCCATTTTGGGCCCCTAACATTCCTTTACCAGCATTAGTCCTCACGTATTTTCAAGATAATAATTTGGTTTGACTATCGATAAGAATATTACTTATTCGAAATGATGCATATGCTATATTTCAAATTGAGTGCCCCTATATCACGAAAATAAAGTTAAAGCTGGACGTCCCCTTGGTTATATCGAAAGATATAACAATCAAATAGAACGGTAATCGTGTATATTGCTATCAAATAGAAATTCAGTTATATTTTTTACTAACAGATAACATTTCCATTTTTTAAAAAATATTTCGTATGATGTCCCTAAGCTTGTCATCTTGAAAAAGTATTTCCGACAATGATTTTCGGGATACAATATCAGTTACGAAATACAATTTCATAAATTGTGTATTATGCCAGAATGTTGGTGTATACATACTTTTCGCGAAAACAAGTGCTTGTGCCAAAGATAGCCGACAAACACACTTTAATTAGTACAGTCATATATTGCATCTGTGGTGGAGATGATGGACGTAGTGTTATATTGAACGAAAACGATAAGCGTTTAAAGAAGTTTCATCTTCAATATTTAAACGCATCATGCGCCTAACGGAATATGACTTTGTGTCGAAATGTCAAAACCAAGTATTCCTGAAATGCTTTTAGAAAATGTGAAATTTTATATTAAATATTAGCTTTTTAATTTGAATCATAACCAAATGATTGATTTCAGCCTATGACAATTGAAAACAATTACATGTTTCTACTTGTTTTGTATATCCATTTGTTTATGAGTCTGTTTTTTGACGGATCTATTTGTTTATTATAGAATACCAAAGGTGGTTGAACTTTCAGTGTTTTACTTGGTTGACTTGCGAAACAGAATGTGATGTATTGTTATATTCTTACTCACAAAACGAGACTTGCCTTCATAATTATGCAGGAAGAACAATGTTGTTAATTGCCGGTTTGAGTGGCTAGTGAATCAAAATTGCGTATATGGAAATACACACGTTTTATGGGTTCACGTGAAAATAACGGAGAGCAAATGATGTTGTATAAACTACCAAAGACTGCTTGAAGGGGTTGGGTTTTTTTTTAATTAACAGAAGATGGATTCGGGTCATAATTATTGCTTCCTGGTCAGTACATGCAGTCCCACTTTATTTTTAGAGTAATTTTTCCTCTCTTATTTTGGTTGTGATCCTTGATGTAGACCGAGGTGTTCTCCTTATTGATTGAAAGGAACTTGTTTATTCTTTACAAAATGAGCATTCCATTACTAGTGTCTTTGTGTATTTTGACGATATTGCACAGCACGTAATCCGGGTGTAAAATCTGTGAGAAATACCCATTGATTAGAACTCAGGTCAACCTCTCGAGATTGATTTGAATGTAGCCAAATTCTCAAAAATGCAAGTTGACCCATGACAAATCTTCACGGTGAGTGCAACTTTGAACACATTAGATTAACAAGAGATTTATGAGGATATGTACACATTAGAAAATTCGATACTGACAAAACAAATGAAGGTAAACTAGAAAGCAAATAACTGTTATCTGAGTTACGAAACGCATGGAAGGACTGATAGGCAGGCTGACAACGGTAATACTAAGTGCCAAATGTGTTAATACCGAGTTAGGAAGCGAACAACTCCCTGATAATACACATATGGAAGAGAAACATGGAAGTAAAAATATTAGTCCAGATATTATCTGCAAGATTTATTGCTGGGAATGATAATTCGGAATTTTAATAATAGCGGTTTTTAAATGTAAATGATGAAAGGAATTTTCCATTACAATATAGCGAAAATTACCTGATCATTGAAAATGTTTTTTCTTCTTTTTATAGAATATGATCGCTTGAAAAATCTATTGTCAATTAGTCGGCCTGTTTCTTCTGTAACTCGTGTTATTAAGCTATGCATCAATAGTGGTAAATTAACATAAATATTTTCTTCCTTTTCTCGCACAAGTACAATAAAACAATGAGTCAGACACTATATGTACTTTTATTTACTTTTGTAAATTAAACTTGGGCATTACCATATTATAATTTCATGACCGCATTATGTGCCGTTTACAAGTACATTTTTGTCTCATTCAATATTAGCACCATTTTAGGAACTGGATCAGAGATTGGGAAAATTTAAAGTCGTGCAGATCTTCGGATCTTAAAATTATATGTGACTAAACCATGACATTGACCCCATCACAGTTTCCGAAAATCTGCAAATATAAATCATTCAGCAAGATCATTTTTCTCCATATATCGTAGCATTCCTAAATCAGAATCGGTAAAAAGAAATGTCAGAAACATGTCGACTATCAATCACTTTTTCAATAAGAGGTATGAGTTTTTATTTCTTAGGCACATTGATCATTAGACTTGGTCGTTCAAACTAGATGTGTAAACATGTACTCGTTGTCCATGATGTACCAATGTCCACGGTCTCCATGTTGTTGCCAGTAGTGCGCGTCGTTAGAATGTTTTTGTATTGTTAGTTCAAATTAGATAAACATGTCCTCGTTGTCCATGACGTGCCAATATGCACAGTGTTCATGTTTTGGGTGATACTGTGCGTCCATCGATTGAATTGATCGTTCAAACTAGATGTGTAAACATGTCCTTGTTGTCTATGATGTACTAATATTCATAGTCTCCGTTCTTTGGCTAATGTTGTGCGTCCATACTTTGTTTCAATAGTTAAGAGAAGATGTGTAGACATGTCCTGAATACCCATGATGTACCAATGTTCACATTATATATTGTGGGTTCGTAGATTAAATTGATTGTTCAAACTAAATGAGTAAACATGTCCTCGTTGTCCGTAATATAACAATTTCAACCTTCTCCACGTTTTTGTTAAGTGTGTGCTTCTTTGATTGGTATGAATAGTGCAGAGAAGATTTGCAAACACGTCCTCAGTATCTATCACTTACCCATGTTCCCAGTCTTCGCGTTTTTTGGTGATACTGTGCGTTCTTTTGATTGAATTGATTGTTTAAACTAAACGTGTACACATGTCCTCGTTGTCCATGATATACCAATGTCCATGGTCTCCATGGTGGATCTAACAGTGCGTGTCCTTTGTTTGTTTGTATTGATAGTTCAAGTTAGATGCGTAAGCATGGCATGGCTGTCATTGATGTACCAATGTCCACAGTCTTAATGTTGTTGATACTAGTGAGTCCCTGGTTTGTATTTATAGTTCAGACCAGATATGTAACCATGTCTTCGTTGTCCGTGATTCAACAATATCCAACTTCTCCTTGGTTTTGTTAATTGATAGCGTCCTTACTTTGTATTAATAGTGCAGAGAACATTTGTAAACAAGTCCATGATGTACGAAAATGCATAATCTTCATGCTTTTTTTTGATACTCTGCATTCCTTGAACTGATCGTTCAAACAAGATGTGTAAAGATGTCCTCGTTGTCCATGATGTACTAATGTCCACGGTCTCCATGTTGTTGCCAATAGTGTGCGTCCTTAATTCGTATTCTTAGTTCAGACTAGACGTGTAACCATGTCCTCGTTGTCCGTCATATAACAATATCCACCTTCTCCATGCTTTTGTTAATTTCTGTGCGTCCTTAATTTGTATTATTCGTTCAGACAAGATGTGCAGGTACGTCCTCAGTATTCATGACCTACTAATTCACAATCTTCATGTTTTTGGTGATACTGTGAATCCTTCCATGGAATTGATCGTTTAAACTAGATGTGTAAACATGTCCTCGTTGTCCATGATATGCCAGTGTCCACGGTCTCCATGTTGTTGCTAACATTATGCGTCCTTCGCTTGTATTGATAGTTCAAATTAGATGCGTAAACACGTCTTCGTTGTCCATGCTGTACCAATGTGCACAATCTCCATGTTTTTGTTAATAGTGTGAGTCCCTAATTTCTGTTGATAGCTCAGACCAAATATGTAGCCATGTCTTCGTTGTCCATGATATAACAATATCCACCTCCTCGACGTTTTTTTGTGTTTTTGTTAATTGTGTGCGTCCTTAACTTGTATTAATAGTTCAGAGAACCTTTTTAAACAAACATATTGTAGATATGTATTCAGTCTGCATAATTTACCAATATTCACAATCTTCAGGTTTTGGTGATACTGTTTGTGTTTAGATTGAATTGATCGTTTACACTAGATGAGTAAACATGCCCTCGTTGTCCATAATGTAGCAATGTCCACGATCTCCATGTTGTTGCCAATAGTGCCTGTCCATAGTTTGTTGTATTGATAATTCAAATTAGATCCGTAAACATGTCTTCCTTGTCCATGATGTGTTAATGTGCACCGTCTTTTTGTTTTGGGTGATACTGTGCGTCGGTTGATTGAATCGATCGTTCAAACTAGATGTGTAAAGATGTCCTCGTCGTCCACGATGTACTAATATACACAGTTTTCGTGTTTTGCTCACGTTTGTGCGTCATTAGTTTATATTAATAGTTAAGAGAAGAAGTGTACACATGTCCTCAATACCCATGATGCACAAATGTTGACAGTATTCGTGTTTCTGCTGCTATATTGTGAGTTCTTTTATTGAATTGATTGTTCAAACTAAATGTGTAACCATGTCCTCATTGTCCGTAATATAACAATATCCACCTTTTCCGTGTTGTTGTCAATTTGTGTCTGTCCTTAATTTGTATTATTAGTTCAAAGAAGATTTGTAAACACGTCTTCAGTATCCATGATGTACCAACGTTGACAATCTTCGTGTGTTTGGTGATACTGTGCGTCGTTTGATTAAGTTGATCGTTCAAAACTAGATATGCAAACATGTCCTCTTTGCCAATGATATACTCATGTTCACGGTCGCCATGTTGTAGCTATTAGTATGCTTACTTTGATTGTATTGATAGTTCAAATTAATTAGGTTCGTAAACATATCTTCGCTGTTCATGCTGTACCAATGTCCATATTATCCCTGTTTTTTTAATAGTTTGAGCCCCTAATTTCTATAGATAGCTCAGACCAGGTTTATAACCATGTCCTCGTTGCCCGTGATATAATAATAACCACCTTCTCTATGTTTTTGTTAATTGTGTGCGTTCTTAATTTGTATTAATAGTTCAGAGAAGATTTATAAACATGTCCTTAGTCTCCATAATGTCCCAATGTTTACAGTCTTCGTGTTTTTGGTGATATTGTGGGAGTTTCAATTGAATTGATCGTTCATACTAGATGTGTAGACATATCCTCGTTGTAAATGATGTACCAATCTTCATGTTGTTGCCAATAGTGCGCGTACTTAGTTTTTTGTTGACAGTTCAAATTAGTTGCGTAAACATGTCCTCGTTGTCCATGATGTGCTAATGTACACAATCTTCATGTTTTGGGTGATACTGTGCGTCCATCGATTGAATTGATCGTTCAAACTAGATTTGTAAACATGTCCTCGTCGTCCACGATGTACTGATATCCAGGGTCTCAGTGTTTTGCTTAATTTTGTGCGTCATTCTTTGGTATTAATAGTTACGAGAAGATGTGTATACATGTCCTCAATACCCATGATGTACCAATGTTCACAGTATTAGTAGTTTTGGTGATAATGTGCGTTCTTTTCTCGAATTGATTGTTCAAACCAAATGTGTAAACATGTCCCCATTGCCCGTGATATACCGATGTGTACGGTCTCCTTTTTGTTGCTAATAGTGTTCGTCTTTAATTTTTGTTCATCCTTGAAACTAGATGTTTAAAAATGTTAATAGTGTCCATGATATACGATGTCCACATTATTCGTGGTTGTACTCAAAACGTGCGTCCTGATATTGAATTTGTCGTGCACTATATCTGCATGTTGTTGCTAATAGTGTGCATCCTTAGTTTGCATTGACAATTCAGACCTGATATGTAACCATGTCCTCGTTGTCCATCATGTGCCAATGTTCATTGTCTTCGTGGTTTGGTAATTGTGTGCGTCCTTAGTATTGAGACCTCAGACTAGATGTTTGAACGCGTCCTCATTGTCCACGATATAGATATGTTCGCGATCTCTATGTTATTGCTAATAGTGTGTCAGTGTGCATTGACTGCTCCGACCATATATATAAACATATTATCGTTGTCCATCTTGTACGAATGTATATGTCCTGCATGCATCCTTAGTTTGTATTGATAATTCAGACTAGATATTTAACCACGTCCTCGTTGGCCATGATATACCAATATCCACAGGAGAAATGTGAATGCTAACAGTGTGCGTGTTTACTTTGTATTGACCGCTCTAACTAGATGTGTAAACGTGTCAACAGTGTACCAATGTCCACATTCGTTTTGTTTTTAGTAATAGTGTGTGTTCTTAAATTGAAATGATCATTCAAACTAAATGCGTAATCACGTCCTCGTTGTCTATGATGTACCAATGTCCTCGGTCTCCATGTTGTTGCTAATGGTGTGCGTCTTTAGTTTGTATTGGTCGTTCAAAATAGAAGGATAAAGATGTCGACAGCGTCGATAATATACCAATGCCAACACTCATTGTGTTTTAGTAAGAGTGTGCCTTATTCAATTGAATTTGTCGTTGAGACTAGATATGACTGCATTTCCTCGTTGTCCGTATTGTACCAATGTCCAAGGTCTCCATCTTATTGTTAATGGTGTGCGTCGTTAATTTGTACTGAGAGTTCAAACTAAATGTGTAAACATGTCCTCTTTGTCCACGACGTGCCCATGTCCACAGTCTCCTTGTTTTTCTCAATTATTTTCAGCGTACGTAGTTTGCATGGATTGAAGATTGTGCACATTAGCACATCATGGACAACGAGGACATGTTTACGCAACTAATTTGAACTGTCAACAAAAAACTAAGTACGCGCACTATTGGCAATAACATATAGACCGTGAAGATTGGTACATCATTTACAGCGAGGACATGTTTACACATCTAGTATGAACGATCAATTCAAACGAAACACCCACAGTATCACCAAACACATGAAGACTGTAAACATTGGGACATTATGGAGACTAAGGGCAAGTTTACAAATCTTCTCTGAACTATTAATACAAATTAAGGACGCACACAATTAACAAAAACATAGAGAAGGTGGTTATTATTATATCACGGACAACGAGGACATGGTTATAAACCTGGTCTGAGCTATCTATAGAAATTAGGGGCTCAAACTATTAAAAAAAACCCACAGGGATACCATGGACATTGGGACAGCATGAACAGCGAAGATATGTTTACGAACCTAATTAATTTGAACTACAAACAATGTAAGCATACTAATAGCTGTAACATGGAGACCGTAAACATGGGTATATCATTGGCAAAGAGGACATGTTTACATATCTAGTTTTGAACGATCAACTTAATCAAACGACGCACAGTATCACCAAACACACGAAGATTGTCAACGTTGGTACATCATGGATACTGAAGACGTGTTTACAAATCTTCTTTGAACTAATAATACAAATTAAGGACAGACACAAATTGACAACAACATGGAAAAGGTGGATATTGTTATATTACGGACAATGAGGACATGGTTACACATTTAGTTTGAACAATCAATTCAATAAAAGAACTCACAATATAGCAGCAGAAACACGAATACTGTCAACATTTGTGCATCATGGGTATTGAGGACATGTGTACACTTCTTCTCTTAACTATTAATATACACATCTAGTTTGAACGATCAATTCAATCAACCGACGCACAGTATCACCCAAAACAAAAAGACGGTGCACATTAGCACTTCATGGAAAAGGAAGACATGTTTACGGATCTAATTTGAATTATCAATACAACAAACTATGGACAGGCACTATTGGCAACAACATGGAGATCGTGGACATTGTTATATTATGGACATCGAGGGCATGTTTACACATCTAGTATAAACGATCAATTCAATCGAAACACAAACAGTATCACCAAAACCTGAAGATTGTGAATGTTGGTAAATTATGCAGACTGAATACATATCTACAATCTGTTTGTTTAAAAAGTTTCTCTGAACTATTAATACAAGTTAAGGACGCACACAATAAACAAAAACAAAAAAAAAACCGTCGAGGAGGTGGATATTGTTATATCATGGACAACGAAGACATGGCTACATATTTGGTTTGAGCAATCAACAGAAATTAGGGACTCACACTATTAACAAAAACATGGAGATTGTGCACATTGGTACAGCATGGACAACGAAGACGTGTTTACGCATCTAATTTGAACTATCAATACAAGCGAAGGACGCATAATGTTAGCAACAACATGGAGACCGTGGACACTGGTATATCATGGACAACGAGGACATGTTTACACATCTAGTTTAAACGAACAATTCCATGGAAGGATTCACAGTATCACCATAAACATGAAGATTGTGAATTAGTAGGTCATGGATACTGTGGACGTACCTGCACATCTTGTCTGAACTAATAATACAAATTAAGGACGCACAGAAATTAACAAAAGCATGGAGAAGGTGGATATTGTTATATGACGGACAACGAGGACATGGTTACACGTCTAGTCTGAACTAAGAATACGAATTAAGGACGCACACTATTGGCAATAACATGGAGACCGTGGACATTAGTACATCATGGACAACGAGGACATCTTTACACATCTTGTTTGAACGATCAGTTCAAGGAATGCAGAGTATCAAAAAAAACCATGAAGATTATGCATTTTCGTACATCATGGACTTGTTTGCAAATGTTCTCTGCACTATTAATACAAAGCAAGGACGCGATCAATTAAAAAAACCAAGGAGAAGTTGGATATTATTGTATCACGGACAACGAAGACATGGTAACATATCTGGTCTGAACTATAAATGCAAACCAGGGACTCGCTAGTATCAACAACATTAAGACTGTGGACATTGGTACATCAATGACAGCCATGCCATGCTTACGCATCTAACTTGAACTATCAATACAAACAAGCAAAGGACACGCACTGTTAGATCCACCATGGAGACCATGGACATTGGTATATCATGGACAACGAGGACATGTGTACACGTTTAGTTTAAACAATCAATTCAATCAAAAGAACGCACAGTATCACCAAAAAACGCGAAGACTGGGAACATGGATACGTTATAGATACTGAGGACGTGTTTACAAATCTTCTCTGCACTATTCATACCAATCAAAGAAGCACACACTTAACAAAAACGTGGAGAAGGTTGAAATTGTTATATTACGGACAACGAGGACATGTTTACGCATTTAGTTTGAACAATCAATTTAATCTAAGAACCCACAATATATAATGTGAACATTGGTACATCATGGGTATTCAGGACATGTCTACACATCTTCTCTTAACTATTGAAACAAAGTATGGACGCACAACATTAGCCAAAGAACGGAGACTATGAATATTAGTACATCATAGACAACAAGGACATGCTTACACATCTAGTATGAACGATCAATTCAATCGATGGACGCACAGTATCACCCAAAACATGAACACTGTGCATATTGGCACGTCATGGACAACGAGGACATGTTTATCTAATTTGAACTAACAATACAAAAACATTCTAACGACGCGCACTACTGGCAACAGCATGGAGACCGTGGACATTGGTACATCATGGACAACGAGTACATGTTTACACATCTAGTTTGAACGACCAAGTCAAATGTTCAATGTACCTAAGAAATTAAAACTAATACCTCATATTGAAAAAGGTGTCTGATAGTCGACATGTTTCTGACATTTCTTTTCACCGATTCTGATTTAGGAATGCTACGATATATGGAGAAAAATGATCTTGCTGAATGATTTATATTTGCAGATTTTCGGAAACTGTGATGGGGTCAATGTCATGGTTTAGTCACATATAATTTTAAGATCCGAAGATCTGCACGACTTTAAATTTTCCCAATCTCTGATCCAGTTCCTAAAATGGTGCTAATATTGAATGAGGCAAATATGTACTTGTAAACGGTACATAGTGCAGTCATGAAATTATAATATGGTAATGCCCAAGTTTAATTTACAAAAGTAAATAAAAGTACATATAGTGTCTGACTCATTGTTTTATTTTACTTCTGCAAGAAAAAGAAGAAACTATTTATGTTAATTTTCCACTGCTGATGCATAGCTTAATAACACGAGTTGCAGAAGAAACAGGCCGACTAATTGACAATAGGTTTTTCAAGCGATCATATTCTATGAAAAAAATGTTTTCAATGATCAGGTAATTTTCGCTATATTGTAATGGAAAATTCCTTTCATCATTTACATTTAAAAACTGCTATTATTAAAATTCCGAATTATCATTCCCAGCAGTAAATCTTCCAGATAATATCTGGACTAATATTTTTACTTCCATGTTCCTCTTCCATATGTGTATTATCAGGGAGTTGTTCGCTTCCTAACTCGGTATTAACACATTTGGCACTTAGTATTACCGTTGTCAGCCTGCCTATCAGTCCTTCCATGCGTTTCGTAACTCAGATAACAGTTATTTGCTTTCTAGTTTACCTTCATTTGTTTTGTCAGTATTGACGTTTCTAATGTGTACATATCCTCATATATCACTTGTTAATCTGATGTTTTCAAAGTTGCACTCACAGTGAAGATTTGTCATGGGTCAACTTGCATTTTTGAGAATTTGGCTACATTCAAATCAATCTCGAGAGGATGACCTGAGTTCTAATCAATGTGCATTTCTCACAGATTTTACACCCGATTTTACGTGCTGTGCACTATCGTCAAAATACACAAAGACACTAGTAATGGAATGCTCATTTTGTAAAGAATAAACAAGTTCCTTTCAATCAATAAGGAGAACACCTCGATCTACATCAAGGATCACAACCAAAATAAGAGTGGAAAAATTACTCTAAAAATAAAGTGGGACTGCATGTACTGACCAGGAAGCAATAATTATGACCCGAATCCATCTTCTGTTAATTAAAAAAAACCCCAACCCCTTCAAGCAGTCTTTGGTAGTTTATTCAACATCATTTGCTATCCGTTATTTTCACGTGAACCCATAAAACGTGTGTATTTCCATATACGCAATTTTGATTCACTAGCCACTCAAACCGGCAATTAACAACATTGTTCTTCCTGCATAATTATGAAGGCAAGTCTCGTTTTGTGAGTAAGAATATAACAATACAGCACATTCTGTTTCGCAAGTCAACCAAGTAAAACACTGAAAATTCAACCACCTTTGGTATTCTATAATAAACAAATAGGTCCATCAAAAAACAGACTCATAAACAAATGGATATACAAAACAAGCAGAAATATGTAATTGTTTTCAATTGTCATAGGCTGAAATCAATCATTTGGTTATGATTCAAAGTAAACAGCTAATATTTAATATAAAATTTCACATTTTCTAAAAGCATTTCAGGAATACTTGGTTTTGACATTTCGACACAAAGTCATATTCCGTTAGGCGCATGATGCGTTTAAATATTGAAGATGAAACTTCTTTAAACGCTTATCGTTTTCGTTCAATATAACACTACGTCCATCATCTCCACCACAGATGCAATATATGACTGTACTAATTAAAGTGTGTTTGTCGGCTATCTTTGGCACAAGCACTTGTTTTCGCGAAAAGTATGTATACACCAACATTCTGGCATAATACACAATTTATGAAATTGTATTTCGTAACTGATATTGTATCCCGAAAATCATTGTCGGAAATACTTTTTCAAGATGACAAGCTTAGGGACATCATACGAAATATTTTTTAAAAATTGGAAATGTTATCTGTTAGTAAAAAATATAACTGAATTTTATTTTGATAGCAATACACACGATTACCGTTCTATTTGATTGTTATATCTTTCGATATAACCAAGGGGACGTCCAGCTTTAACTTTATTTTCTTGATATAGGGGCACTCAATTTGAAATATAGCATATGCATCATTTCGAATAAGTAATATTCTTATCGATAGTCAAACCAAATTATTATCTTGAAAATACGTGAGGACTAATGCTGGTAAAGGAATGTTAGGGGCCCAAAATGGCGTCGCAATGTGCGCGCGTTGCGTTGTGGGTATTTGCATACACAATCGTCACGTCTGTGAAAGAAAATGCGCAGGAGGGGACAAACGTGAACAATAGAATATCCCGAAACTATGTCGTTATGGGTTTTCAAATAGAACGATTATGAGAAGAAGTTTCTTGGGTATGGTATCAATATCTAGCCATTCCGGCAAACACTAAGTGAATGCACATGTGACCCATTTAGCAAATGATTTTATTCAGATTGTTTCCATTTTCCACAGCAAACAGGTGCAAAAACCTGTTATTTTGCGATCGCCTGCTATCGACTTTCCTCCATTATCATATCACAGTAAGGTCATTATCACTGGAACACCAGAATATTTTGTGAGCACCATGCTGAAGTGTGTTTCGCAATGAAGCCATCTTAGACGATAATGTCGCTAGAAAACCACCGTCAACATCTTCTAAACATCTGACTTTATTTTCTTTTGTTCTCTCTTCTGGTCGTTTGGTACATTATCTATACACGATGGTCAATACTCATGTATACGAAAACAAAAAACAAATAAGCAAACGAACAAAAAAGCAACGCATAATCACCTTTTCTAGTAGACATTCTAAAACATTTATTTGGCAAATAATGCAGTTTAGCTGGTAACAACCACTCGAGGCAATTGGTAGTACAAATATGTTACTTCTTTCAGGTGTATCTATCTATCTATCTATCTATCTATCTATCTATCTATCTATCTATCTATCTCTCTATCTATCTATCTATCTATCTCTTTATCTATCTATATATAAATATATAAAAGAAGCATAAGAAGTGAAAAGTGCAAAAGTAGAAAAAAACAAACTTTAGTTGTATATATTTTTTTTTTTTCAATAACATGAGAAATACCCATTGTATCAATACGTAATTAGCAATAATGATGATCCGCTATGTGTGAATTTACATAAATAATTTCAAAATAGGTTTTATGTCCACGTGTTGAAAAGATGATGACGCGTACACAAATGTATATCCTTTCTAGTAGTTAATTTTAAAATAAGTTCGGATATCTGTTTGAACTCAGCGGAATCTGAGAAACTACTCTCTTTGACACGATGAAGCCTGTCAGTTGTTTGAAATTTGTATAAAACATTTTGCATGTACACCTATTAAAAAAAAAAAAATGTATTTACCTGAGTACTCTAATTTCTTTGCAACTGTCAAACAATATCAAACCTATTTCCATTACCTGTTTCAAATGAAAAGCTGTGGCGTTCGAAAACTGTAGAATGCACACCTTTTGATTCTCGTAAAACAGTCTAAGCATCACCTCAACGATTAGATTGGCACTACATTTCGATATACTCACCATTAGTTTGCTTTTAAAAAGCTTTATTGTTTAATTTACTGGAACGTTTATGTGTAACAATGTAAATGTAACACACGTGCTGTGTTTTGTGAGATGTAGAATTTACAGTCAAAACGAACCCAAGTCAAAACGTAATTTGACCGAAATGTACCCAAGTCAAAACGATCATATAAATGACGAAACGTATCAAATTCAAAATGTACTCATACAGTTGAAATCTTACCACACTAACATTTAAACGATTTCTGCGATTTATTATACTATTAATTATAATATAGTGTTTTGTGCAGTTCACCCACCGAATTAATTTTGTTTTGGCCAATTCGGCTTTGTACGGCTGATTTATTCACCTGATTAGCTGGAATTATCAATGATATTTTTTTTTTTCTTTTTTTTTTTTTTTAGCTTGCGTCTCTTTCTGTTCAATATAAACCATTTTAAGGAGTGAGATCAAATAGTTAGCTGTATTAAAATCCAGGCAAGCATTTACGTTAATCAGATCAGCGCTTAGCGACTAAATGAACGGGACAGATATGATTACACGCCTGCTATAATCCACCTAAACACAAATTAACTTTAGGCAACTTTTGATCATTAAAAGAGATTTAATGATGTTGTCAAGTTCACAACTTTCACCTCGTTCATTACTGCAATTTTTGCGGAAATCTAATTATCATTAAAATTAGCTCACTGGCCGTAGATGTTGCACCTGTTTGCACTGTAGCCCTATCAAATAAGCGATTCTCATTAACCAGGCTTAGCACTTACTGGTAGGTAAACTGGAGGTATCTCCTAACACATCTGTAAAATCCAACCTAAATAGAATTTAATTGCTGCATCTTTCTCTGTGCTCTCACTTATCGGCATTATTTCACAAGCAGTTAATTGTCGCAGTAACCAAATCGCGTATACATAATTCACAGGTAATATTTCCGAAGTTATCTCATTTCCCCAATCTGTCTATCTATCTATCTATCTATCTATCTATCTATCTATCTATCTAATTTTGGCTTGTTTATTTTTCAT
Source organism: Megalonaias nervosa (assembly GCA_016617855.1). Classification (NCBI taxonomy): domain Eukaryota; kingdom Metazoa; phylum Mollusca; class Bivalvia; order Unionida; family Unionidae; genus Megalonaias; species Megalonaias nervosa. The sequence goes on along the minus strand of JAECUM010011455.1, from coordinate 13,881 downwards.
CCCTTACAGATAGTTTTTATTTGCAAATTACACCATTTAGAATAAGGTGATGAATTATTCCAAATTAGATTATATAAAGGGCTCACAACACAAAATAAATATCCAAGGCCAAGCTAGTGTTACATTATTCGTGGTATCTTTCCTATAAAGATCATGGAAAATCTAAAACCACCCACGCCTATTCACACATTAATGTGAAGTGATATCTACTGAACTACGGAACTTTCCAGATATAAACAAATTCTTAATCTAATAACTTCAATCTGCTGAGACTTGCTTTGAGGTACGTTTTAACTTTGGTACGATTTTTAGTTTAGTACATTTTGACTTGGGTACGTTTTGACCTGATTTTAGTTGTAGTGGTTACAAGATGGGACATACATTATCTAACGTTTAATTTAAATATCATAATCACCTGATTATTTCCAAGATTCCAGTGCAGAGTTATACATTTGTTATGTCAGTATTAAAATTGGTTACTGACACTACAGTTTCAAAAGTTATTGCAAGTGGCACATTCATTTAAAAAAAAAAAAGTGTGAAAGTCATAAAATACTAGATAACATGTTTGAGAGAAAAGAAAATTATAATTAAATATACATTTTAGTTCAAACTTTGCATTTTATTCCTACAGAAGTCTTTGACATTTCTCCAGTTTCTGTTTCTTAATTCCGGTTCAACACTCAAACAGTTTTCAAATTCTTTCTTTCCCGGAAGCGTCTTTCTAAGAATTTGCTTGCCAAGTTGTTTCATTACCGCTGCCTTCTCCTCTTCGGTCCAAGGTCGTCTTTTTACAGTTGTTCGCTTATCAAGGCTACTTCCTGTGGGCACAGCCACTTCAATATTCTCAATCTTTCGTTCCAATGGCTGATATGTGCTGGCATCTGAAAAGTAGACGAGACATTTCACGATATAATTAATTAATATTATATAGCAGATGTTTAAAATGTATGTTTTCACGAACAGAGAGGCAACAAGTAAAGGTATGTTCTCAACTCGCATTGAATACATTTAGACATGCATTTTCCATATTTTCTGCATAATGCTTGATCTGCTATGATGCAGCAAATGCAATATAAAGAATTGTATTCTTGTCTCAGTGACAGTAATATTAATGTATCAAAAGACACTCGTCTTTTTTAACGTCATCAATTAAATATTAAATTATTCACCAGACAGCCCCGACAGGCACATTACATAATTTCGGTAGAAAAGTAAACACCGTCTTAAACACCGTCTTAGTGTGGGGTTTTTCTGTAGAATGAATAATTTACTGAAAATGAATTGTTGCTAGGATAAACACCAGTCTAAGTGCAGTTAAATAGTTGTGTTCAATTAAGTTGAGAAGTTCTATTTATTTATTTCAATTATTGATTGGAATGTAAACGTGCTCAGACATTAGAATTGTATAGCTGTTTTCGGAACAAATTTGAATTATTTTAAAGACATTTTGGATTATATAATTGTAATACACTAAACTTATTGGCACATCAGCACAATATATTGGACTTCATTCGGAACATCATTTGACTCATATAAACTAGTCAAATACTTTTGGATTTATGAATGAACTTTCAGGACCATTTTTATATTTCATGCACCCTAAGTTATTTTTAAGTGTTCACTTTGTATTCTAGGGAAAACAATTAGTTGACTCCTTTTACCAAACTTGTTGGTTTTCGCTCTCTTGTTTAATTAGTTGAAGACCATAGAATTATAACTCTGTGGCGTCATTCATTAAGCAATGTAATTAACCAGACTCAGTTTCAGCTAACAAACCATTAATATCCTATCCTCAATCGGAACGTCATCGGCCTTCCTTTGCATGCTAGGAAAGGAAACCTGGCCATTTTGTACTGCCCTAATACCTGTCAGGGTAGATGGAAATTTGATATGTAATTTACTTTTCGTACTTCTTTAATATACGATGTGGTTCATTTATGACTTATTACACTGATATTCAAAATGTACCCCTCCCCTTTTTCTACTTGAAGTGTTTACTTACGCTCTGTTTATGTAGGACCATTCTTACCGGCCATTGCACGCGTCCACCCTCTGCGCATGTCGGATATCCCGGTCGCGAGGCGTGTATACATTTCATTTTGCATATACTCCTTAAAATGGTCCAGCGTCGGGTTGGGCGGAATTGCTGTTTGCTGTTTGCTGATGCTGATCTAGAACAGTCGTCATTGTATGGCGTTAAATCAGACTTGTTTGTCTGAAGAGTTACTCTAACGAGACGGTATAATCGTCTCTTTGGTGTACAAGATGGTAAGAAATTTAACGGGATCCCATTAATAGCATCATTTATCAAATTATTGTATATTTTCCTAATTTCCTTCCTAAGTTTTCTCTCCATCCATCAAAAACAGACCCTTCATTTTGCATGCTTATTAAACTAATTGTTTACTTTAAATAAACCTTATTATTTTCATTGGAATTTACTTTGTCCTCTTATTCTTTATAACTAATATCTTCACTTTGAGAAAATGAGCTTTCTTTCTTTTATTTCCCTCTGTAGTTCAACCTTTATACCTTTCTGTCTTACTTCATATCCACCCCGTCCTCTCTCTCTCTCTCTCTCTCTCTCTCTCTCTCTCTCTCTCTCTCTCTCTCTCTCTCTCTCTCTCTCTCTCTCTCTCTCTCTCTCTCTCTCTCTCGGTGAAGTATCTAAATTATACCACTGAATACGCTTTTTAATAGAAACGAACATGTGTTAGAATAAATCAAATACGTGGGAACTGTTTGAAGGCTTGTCTCCCTCCTTTCGTCCATTACATTCACTGATGTGCATCAGCCCACCCACCCATCCATCAATCAGGTTCACTTATTAGTCAGGTCTAAAAGTCGTACAAAGCCCTAAATAAGTTTTGTAAAGAATTGCCTCCGTTACATGTCCTTGTTATTCGACATCATAGCAATCGTTTCTGATGTCACATCGACTCGCTGACATATTATAATGAATAGCACCATAAAGAAAGACTAATGATCCTTGTTATGTTGGGAGGAGACAGACGGATGGGCGCAGTTCCGTCAAGACTGCAATAGGCCGAATCCAAACCACACCATATGAAACTTTATATCGTTTGTCTAGTTTGATGTCAGTTGCTTATGAATGATGTTAAAGATTTACCCATGACTGTATTCTCATCGTCCGATTCATTGTCAATTTCAGCGCTGTCATCATCATGTTGTATTTCTGCAATAGGAATTACACAAATAAGGACCAATTTGAGTCAAATGTAATGATTTTAGGGGTAATAGGAATCTGAATGAGCTCATTATTCCTTAGTCTACTTAATCAAAGTCGATAATAAATAGCGACCAAGGACGTATTTATTTGATTACCTGCTGCTTGTTGGAAAAGCTAATTCCTCTCCTTTCTTGGTACAATATATCATAAACGTATTCAAAACTTCGTCTATATTCATTATTATTAAATGAATATAAATAGGAAAAGGACGGATTCTTTCAATATTTAATAGCAGGTAAAAGCTGCTAACTCATACCATAGCCGGCATAGTCCCCATGCTGTAGAAATTCAGTAATAATTCAGAATTAAGACAGTCTGTTGAAAACTTACGAAACATGATTTTTAACAATTTAACTAAGCGGAGACGGTATATGTTTAATGCCTGAATATAGATTACGCCTCATAAAGCAATTTTGTTTCGACTTCAAGAAGAGAACCTTGTCATTATATTGCCCAGACATATTGAAAGTTAAATTATCGAACGTTTTAGTACACTGGAAATTATTTTCATTTGTCATGTGTAAACATGTCAGTCAACAACGGTTTTGAAGTTCATTTTAAGTTGTAAATGAATAGCAAAACAAAATATAAACCACATTATACAAACCTTCGTCGGGTTGGATGTCAATATTTTCCAAACTCTTCCCTGCATTATTGGCTTTAGTCCCATTCTCCATAGCGAGGAGCAGCTTTGAAAGCTTGGAGACCTGCAGGGTTCCCTCTGGTAGTCTGTAACATTGCCTATGGACACGAATGCCGTGACCCATGAACTGTGCTAGCAGGTCCATCTCTTGCTCTTGAAGATTCAATATCTGGGACATTGTTGCCATATGTTTACGCAGTTTGGTGGATGGAGAGCGCCGCAGTGGGAAGAAACATTTTGGCCTTGCAAATAGATACACATTTTTGGGATATACACCAGCAATAGATCTGTTTTGAATCAGCAAGCCTATCGATTCCTGAACCGAGCTTGTTAGCAGTACAGGTAATGTGCTGCCCCTTTTTCCTTCAATTTCAAGGCGTGTAAACAGCTTACACAAACCTTGTTCTATAGTGGCGGAAAGCATTTCTCCGATTTCAGCTTGTGCAGCGGCGTATTTTTTACTGTAATAGCTTACTTCAATTCTTGATACTTTTCCTTGTCTTCGCCGATTGAACAAGATGATCTTGGCCAGGCTAATCTCATTTAATGCTGACCATGCCGCTTTCCTCTCTTCCATGGATGCAGTTTCACTCACTAGAGTAATTCGCAGATTCAAAGTTTCATCTTGAAGGTGCTCCGTTAAGACTTTCACGTCGTTCGCAAGGGGTATAATCATAGCTGAGTTTCGTTTCTTAAGTTGCAATGTTCGTAGTGCATGAGTTGAGACTTCGTCCGTCCATTTCATCTCACAGAGTGTGCTAAAGGCATCAGCGCGTGTTGTAGTCTCCACATTGTAAAGCATCTCCTTTCATGATCTTTGCGCATTTCCTTAATGTGTGTCCTAACGTTAAAACTAGAGTTGGGGTGGCATACTCATCTGTCACTTCATTGAACTGTGACACCTCCCGTGCTGTTTCAACGACATCTTTGAATTTTGTGGGTTCGATAAAGTCTTTTAAAGAGCTATGGTATACGCCATTTCTTGTCCTCACACATACAAGAAGCCTTTCCAATTCTCTAATGTTTGATCTAATGTAATTGTGGGCATCTTTCTCATTTCCTACTCTGAAGGCTTCCTTTCTTGCTAGCTGCAAAATTAACGTGTCACTTTTGCACACTCTGGATACGCTATCACTCCTCATGGTTGCAAGAACTTCTCTTAGAGCTGCATTGGCTTGGGGGTGGGTTTCAAAGAACCTTTTGACGCGACTTTCTTTTAGTGTTTGATTTTGGTTTTAAAGGACATTTATGTCGCCACAGCTCTTACTTGGCATACTACCCATAACAATACTTACAAGGTGTATACGAATGAGCTGATGCATGCGTTGATGGTCGGTATGAAACCTAAAGACTGCCTTCTCCTCTTCTTAGAACTGCGCAGTTATGGACGTGGTTGCCAAGATTTCTTACTTCACAAAGCATGGCTGTTTTCTTCTTGCCATCTGTCTCACCCATATATATGGCTACCTCAGATTCATTTGTGTGCATATTTGTAAGATGCCTCGTTAATTTGCAATAAGCTTTCTCGCAGTACAAGCAGTAAGCTTTTTGTCCCATTTCCGACTTCCTACTTCGTTTGAAGTGTTCATCACATGAATTGATGAGAAACCTTTGCAGCTCGCAACTTCAGCATGTTTGTTATTTGCCTGTAAGTCTGTAAGTCTGATATGGCAATTGCAGTACTCTGTTTTGGGGGGTTCGTTTTCGTTTGGGGCAATGTAACAGCTGAATACTGCAGACTCTTATCAAATTCTGCATATGTTTCCCTACTATTGAATTTGTCTTTCTCTGAACCCTCAAAATTTGATTCATTTCGTTTTAAAATCAGACTCATCCGATGTTTCGCTTTCTTTTGATGGCTTGTACTCACTTTCAGAGCTATAATACAGATCTAAATCGTCTTTATCAGAGGATGATACAGTGATCTCCTCTGTGGAACCTACACAGTTATTTTTTTATTTTTTTTTTTTTTGTTTTACCCTTCGCGTTCTCCGTGTCATTTCTAGCCATAGTAAGCATTGTGGTACTTTCTTCTGGGTGGCCAAAGTCCGTGTTAGTCCTGGTTAGATCAATTTGATCGTTATTTTCGCTATCAGTGTTCATAGCTTCGTTTTGTCCCATAGTATTACAGATACGGTCGGTCTCGACTTTTGTATCCACATTCTCTTTTATGTTTCCAATGTTAGTCATTTCGTTAGCAAGGATATACTTGCTTTGGTTGTTACTGTTCTTAGTGTGGCCACTTGCATCACTGAAGGCATACGGTTTAGGGGCGTCATTTTTTTCAACGCCGTCTTTCTGTTTAATACTACTCACTGCCTCTGGCTGCTTTCTTGAGACTGTAAGAAAAATAAACACTAGTTTATTGCTTTTTGTTGTTTATTTTTATTATATTTCTATACTCTATTTCAAGTCGCTGTGGTGCAGTAGTTAGCGCGTTGAACTCATGATTTGAAGGAATTCGAATTGTGCGACCGGAACAGCCAAAGTCAGCCGAAGTGGCTTGTCCTTAGCAAGACACTTCAGATTACTTTTCTGGACCATATCCTACCTTCATGTTTTGTTATGTTACATTCGCGACAAGTTGCGCGAGAAGACCTGACAGCAGGTTTTAACAAGCATTTGCACTGCCGATTCAAACAACAAAGGCGAACGAGCCGAGGATATTAAGAAAGACACAAGAACAACGGTGGAACAGGGGCTGCGCTAACTGGACCAGAAGTAGAACCAGGTCAAATTCGTAATAAAGATTAATGTACCAAGGATCTTAATTAAAAGAACAATAGCAACTGGAGAGGCAATTACAAACTTGCCAGCGGCGACGAGTGAAATCTAGGATGACGGTGAAATTGGCGAAGCTGTTTGTATGCCCCCAAAAGGCAACCGTATTCTTGATGAAGATGTTAGCGATACAGTTGCCAAAATACCAAACGTGCTACCCAAGTAGAAGCCGCAGATAGTTTAACAACGTAGTTCGTGAGGTGTGTGTGTGTGTGTGTGATTTGGATTTATAACGTAGCTTTAATAAGTGTTCAGTCATATCGCTACGATGTCTGCAATGTTCCAGTTTATAATGATGTCTAGCACTGGGGCATCGTGCCGCAGACGAATTGCCTTATGTCCCACCCAGTCACACTAACCTGACACCAGGCCGACCAGTCCTAACACTAACCGCTTAATGCTGAGTGCCAAGCGAGTCAACTATTAGTACGAAGCACAGTATGTGCACACGATGAATTGGCCGAGGCTCTGGAGGGAACAACCATATACATATCTGGAACAACAAATCGAGTAGCACATGTACCCCAAAGCGAATAGCAGCAACTTTTAAACCAGCCATAAACGTGTTATCACCAACGGCGATAAACCCAGAAGAACGACAATTTGGTACAAATCAACAGTTTAAAAAGTGAATAGCGCCACAACCCGCAACTCAGTTTAGTACAAAGAAAAAACAATCCAAATGGATAAAAGAACCAATAATAAAGTGCTGCCAGCAACTACCGACCGAAGGAAATGGTCTCGATGGACTATGTGACCATGGCGACTTAAAGAATCGATTGCAAACACTCGTGGGACCAATTCGTGAGGGCAACAACTCACCGGAAGTCATTAATGAGGTCACATCAATTTGTCCGTGATTGCTCACCAATGACATCATGGACAGAGAAACATTTCGCATGTTGATGCATGAAATTGTTGAAGATATCACTGATGTATACTTACGACACCGATGATAAGTTCTGAGGCGACTTTGCGCAAAGTCATCGATACGATACAACAGGTTGTCATAAGTACAACCTAAAGCCTTAACTCGATGCTCACAATCTCATCAACGAAACCAAAATTCAGTGGGAAGTTTTCTACACTCGTTTGCGCTGTGAAATCATGTACACTTGAGATCGCACTTGCGTCGCCGCGAGTATATTACAATTGGTATAATATCTGATCCAGTAGTGGTCTGTCTGCGAACAACACATTTATCTTTGCATAAGATCGTGGATCATATTCGGGTATGGTAGAATTTCCTACAAGAGAGTATGATATTACTGCAATCAATGATGAGGTCCGACGAATAATGTTGGTGTTGTCCGGCAAAGACTCAGCAATTTCTATAGTGAACATGAAAAGTCATTGGGGAAAGAGACTCTGACGCATATCAGGAATAAAAAAGCCACGACCCTATTTTGATATTACTCAATTTCAATAGCCTTTGCGTTTTGCGTAGAAAGAGAGCGCGTTGATTTAAAACTAAAATCGCTAGTAGTAATGACACAATATTGAAGAAGTCTTTCACTTTTCACGCTGGCGTAATTTATTAATAACTGATTGCTGGAGCAAATTGTATTATTCATTATTTCGAAATATCGTCTATGAAACTGCTGGGTTTAGCTTATTTAATTAAGTCTGTAAATTATTATTATTATTATTATTATTATTATTATTATTATTATTATTATTATTATTATTATTATTATTATTATTATTATTAAATCAGATAAATATAGTTCCGTCAACCCTACACATTATCCACCCAGTCAAAGATCTTTTTCTACGGGCACACTTCGAAGTTTGTTAGAAATACTTGTTTGGATTTATGCAACCATGATCTATCTAAATTGTTAAGCCAGTTCGATGTTATAAAGCATGCTTGCTCCATAAACATTGTGCCAGTTATTTAGTTTAATGCTCTAGACAAAATGAAGACACAATGAAAATCGTATAATATTTGTTAAAATTATGATGGAAGCAGGAAACTGTAAATGATTATAGTAGAAGTCACTTGGATCATGCAGGCATTCAAAATCGACTATTTCAGTAATGGGTGTCGTTTTATAAAATTTGATTCTACATAGCTTGAAGTGGAAAGTATTCACTTCATTTGGATTCGTATACGTCCATATTCCTTCGGAAGGTCATTATTTAGATGCCCCGAGAAGTGCATGAGGCAAAGTCAATGTTAATGTGCGTAGACGTTTTGGATTAAATGAACCTAAAGGTGTGATCCAGTACAATCAGGACGTCACAATGACAGCTACTCATATTGATAAACAAATTCGTATTAGCCTCGGTCGTATCTTAACCCAAGTTTAGTACATGGCCACCACTGTAAAAGTCCATAGCGACAAATAATTTTTGTCTGGAAGTTTCTTGGTGACAGTTGAGGTGTAGAGCATTCAATAGTCAGGATTTAATAGACTTTGGATAAAGAAAATTAGTGTTAAATTTTAAGAGAACAATTTATATTTAATTAAAAATGAGTAAATGCACATACATGACCCATGTGACTTGTACTATAAGAAAGGATGAACAGACGGACGAAAATTGTTAACAATTACATGAGCAGCTCAACTAGCATAAAGGTCAGTTAAGCTACAATTGTAATACGCTGCATATTTCCAGTTAATTTAGTACCTTGCCTAGTGCAGCATTCACTCTCTAAATAATTCCGTCATCGAGCTCAATCATGAGTGCATCATCATCATGGTTTACAGCTTTGACTTTCCCAGGATACGTCTTACAGTCCTTCAATTTTGAATACACACGCTGACCTCTCCGCCATTTCTGACGAGAAAAAATATTGTGTGTTAATAATTGACTTAGTCGTACAGTACATCAATGTATCTGAACCACTAGGATGGCATGTCTTTATTTATGTCAAAATATGGTATTAAACGAACACAAATACATATTAATTTAATATAGGAATAATTCATTAAGTTTGAACAGATAATATTCAGTTCATTCATGATAAGAAAATCACCAAAGTCATTTTAGGAGAACAAATTCTTTTTTTTCCGGTGCTAGCGGGTCTTGTACTGGTTTTCTTTTTTGACGGTAAAATGCCAGGTTTTGAGGCGAGATAATTATGGAATGTTACGACAATTATAAAGGTATTGCAAGAAGATGAGAATAAATATGATGTGCGCTTCAAGCATTTGGGGTTAAATGCAAGATCAAAGAAAAATTTTGAGATAAGCAGGGAATGTCAACAGACGTTGGTGAATTGTTGCATTGTAGAATAGAGGAGATAAACATAAAAAAAATATGAGAACTAAGCTGAAGACAAAATAAATCAATCCAACAATTAACTTGATTTGAAAATTAAATTGTGTAAAATATATGCAGTTATTATTCGATATTGTTACCTATCAGATGCCAGTGGCAAATGCAGCAGCAAGCCATTGTAATCTAAGCTGACTAGTTTTGCTGATTCTGCCTAACTTTCATGTCAGACTGTGATCATTATTTTGTCACTTGTAATTCATCAATGGAAATTTTTTGATTGCAGTTTTCTAAAGATTAAACGGTCTGTATGAAATAAATTGAGTTTCAGTGAAGAAATTTTGATCATTAAATATTTGCCAAATAACATGTTTCACTGGAGTATTAAATAGTCATGGGGGAATTGTTGTGGTGATAAGCTTTTCTTGAACTGAAGTTCATTATTTGATAATCATGATTATATGTTATCCATCCTATATTACTGATTTTCAACAATTACACATACTTCATTGTTTATTTCGAAATATATATATATATATATATATATATAACTTATATACTATGGGATATTATCCATCGCCAATAAGACATGTTGGGTTTGATCTAACAAACAGATTTTGTAAGAGATTTGATTCAATAAAATCAGCCTCATGCTATACTGGCATACAACCTAAAATAATAAGCGACTGTATTAAAAAAGTTGGATATCATATATCACGAAAATATGGGTCAGTATGGTTATTCGCAATTGAAAATGATATGAGAATAATAGGATGGTCAGAGGATTTGATGACATTTATTGACAATGTGGTTGATATTTAATTTGATAACGATAATTATAAAGCTAAAGTACAAACATAAACAGCATGATGACGATCGGTCTACTGTTGTAACCATATTTTATGATAATCATGTTCATACCTGCTGACTATCATTGGTTGGATATCCGTTAGCATACTGTCAATAATACGAAACTCGCGTATTAAATCGTCCATATCGTATTTTACACCTCTAATGTAAGATAGAATTTGATCGAGTAATTTTTCTAAGTGATATTTGCTGTTTTACAAGAATTGTGTTTTGTTTCAAGTTTAGGTTCATTTTTTTTTAACAAGTGTTGAAAGAGAGACACCGACACCAGATATTATTAACAAAAACGGATTTAATAATGCTCCACTTGAGATTATACCAGAGCTAGTCATTAACAATGGCATATATGATATTACTCGAAGTATTCTACGGTAGTATTTATAACATTATTTTACACACCAGAGGTTTTTATGATACAATTTCTATTATTCTACTAGTGCATCAACATCTTGTTTTGGAATTTCTTCCGAAATATGATTTAAATCGATTATATGTTTTTTGTTTTTTTTCATTATACAATATTTTATACAAAGACAAAAGTTCTGGCACCAGAAGTCGAATCAAGACACTCACGGAAAATATAATTTGTAGGATCAGCTATTAAAATTCTGTATTTGTCTTAAACACTCGACGAAGTATCCTTATATCGTTCATGTGTTAGTACCTCATTTTTCTTTAACCAAACGTATGAGTCAAAAGTAGTTCCTACTTTACGTTCATACAAATCTGTTTCATTCACTAAATTACTGTAATCGCTGTCTGTTTGATCAATGTACCCTAATACCAAGCTTACTTGATCTAACGTGTAATTTCTTAAAACAAGATATTGTCTGATAATTACATATGCGGCCACAAAATTTGCTAGCATTAATATTTTGAGTGATTTTAATTAAATTGTTATCAGACCAATAGCAGAAGCTACTTTTAACATTAATTTTTCTTATGGTTTTGTGAGTATTTTCTCGACTTCATTGTAATAATTTCGTAATAACAATTGTTTAGAGCGCTGGATTGATGGAAATGAAATATCATCTTCTTCATCTATATCAAAATAAGAATCAGGCTTTGCTACTAAATATGTTTGGCTGACTTTATCAAAAAACTTTTCTCGCTCAATATCATTAAGATCACTAATTTCATCGTCAACATTTTTTATTATCTTTATAGATCTGTCAATACTAATCGGATCAAATTCTGGTCTTTTACGTATCATGGGCAAAATTGCATTTGAGTATGCTTTAATAATTAACTCAGTGTCTGGTGTCATAGTAACGATTTTAATAAGGGTTTCTTTGTCGTGGTAGTACATACCGAGATACTTAAAAATTTCTCGTTTCAAGAAACTATTGTATAACTGTTTTTCCTTTTTATTCTTATTATTTTAGATTCCATAAATCTGTTGAGACCATCATGACTATCTTCTACATTTTTTTTTTTTTTTGATATATTTTCTCTTTCACCGTAAGCTCGTTGTTTTATTAAGTTCGATTTTATTATCAAATCCAGATTTCCAAGATCAAGCTCGAGCAATATTTTTTTTAAAAATATAATTTCAACGTGTTTAAATTCCTCTTGACAATCATCAGGATAACAGTATCTACTTATCAGTTTAAAAGTGTGTTGCTTCTTATAGTTCTGGTCCCCGCATATACATAACACGAACAGAATTTCTCTCTTCCTCTGACAATGGAGAATTTATCATTGGAACTAAATAATGTTTTTCTGGTATTTATCGCACGTGCCGCTAGTGAATCATCTCTAACCTTTTTGTCGGGGATAAAAATATTATCATACAATTCTGTCGCAAGGTCTGTAAACCATTATGTTGTCATTATTTTATAGCATTAGATTAAATTTGATCATCAAGTGTATATATTTGAAATGCGGTCGGTTCTGGGAATGGATGTTCAGCATCAAATATATTAGCTCGAGAATATAAGTACTTGTTAACAATATTTTCTGTCAGGATTGTAAAGTATTGTGTTGTTGAAATATACGTATTTACTGCACTATATAATGTTGTCCAGTCGATATCATTGTTTGATCCTTCCAATTGCCAATTATAAATTCGGCCAACACTAGAGTTTAATCTGCCGCGCAAATGAAATTGCCAAATAGCATCTGCAATGGGACATTTGATTTTGATCCAAAAATTTTCACCTTCTCCGTTGGTGGTCCATTCATGTCTATCAGAGAAAGCGTAATAACTAATTTTCAGGATAATATGATAATGCACTTACCTCAAACCCGGTTCGGTTGTCAGTTGCTTTATAAAGTGTTGGAATACATCCAACATTATTTTTAGTTCCTTTTATGCCACTAGACAGACTATCAACATAAGCTTTATTTCTCAGATCAATAAGGTTAACTGGAACATATGTAGTAGTTATTTTGTTTGTCTCTCATGTTTATGTTGCCTGTCACTGGTCCACCAGATTTCTTAAAATATGGGTTACGTTCGTCTTTTAACTGAGCACACCTAATAGCATCAGCATCAGCTTGTGGTGAGGTTGTTGGTAGTCCAGTTATTTTTGAATTATTGCTCACTCTAATTTTACCTGTCATTGTGTCTCCAGCTTTTTTAAGTTCATTATCGTCAACATATTTTAGTTGTGCATAACTTACAGCTTGTGTGTTTGATTTAAATTTTCTGGCGGATATACAGTTTCTAAACCTAACACGCATCGACCTGACATGTTAATATTACCTGTCATTGTGTCGCCGGCTTTGCTAAGTTTATTATCGTCAACAGATTTTTGTTGTGCATAACTTACAGCTCGTGTTTGATTTAAGTTTTCTGGCGGATATGCAGTCTCTAAATTTATAATTTTTTTACTCGACATGTTAATATTGCCTATAACCGTTCCGCCGATTGTATCAAGGTTTTTATCATCCACATACCTCAACTGTGAATAACTCACCGCTTGCGTATAATTTAACTTTGCTGGAGGATACCTGGTCTCCAAATGTATTATTTTTTTGTTTCTGACATATCTAAGTTACCGCCTAAAGTTCCGCCTGTCAGGGAAAACTTATTATCGACGACGGATTTTAGTTGTAAATAACTCAACGCTTGAGTTTGATTTAAGTTTGCTGGTGGATATCCAGT